>CAJPEV010002477.1:0-44079 GCA_905338385.1 Darwinula stevensoni | reverse complement strand
CGTGATATCGAAATGGGCGAAATCGCCTCTTGATATCACTAACTCTCTTGACTCAATATCTGCGCTTGCCACCTCGAGATTTCGTGGTTCTAATACATCATTCAAAATAGCATGGTATCCCCTACGAAAATATCCTTTAGGAAGCTCGCATTCCTATATGGAGTCCATGAGATTCCTATAGAAATCCTATAGGATTATATAGGTTTCTCATAGGACCTGTATATTTCCCATAGAACCTGATGGGGTTCATATAGGGAAGCATGCATTCCAAAAGGGAGTCCATAGGATTCCTTTTGGAATCGTATAGTATCTTATAAGTTTCTCATTGGATCTATCATAGGCGAAGGAACGTCCTCGAAAGTAGGGGGGAAATGAGACAGTTTAGTTCTGAAATTCGGAAAATTACTATTTAATTAAAAAACGATCAGGATATCAAATTCATGCGAAACTGGAATGCAAATATTCTCCTTTCCTCGGTTTTCTTTCCCGAATATTTAATCAACTTATCTTATTCTGAAGGAGTCCAAATTGTATTGGTGTGCATGCGTCAATGCGACACTATTGTGTCATTGTCCGACACTAGTGTGTCATTGACGTCGGCATCTAATTCTTCAGCCGCCTCAATTATAAAAAAAACCTCTCTGCTGATGCATACACAACATACGAAGCACAAAGTACTTCGCATTGAAAGCCCTGCCCCCTTTCCAAGGGAAATTTTTTTTGCTGCTGAAAAGAGCCACTTTCACTAAAGGCATAGGTTCCGGTGCAATATTGCCCATAAGGACTACCAATAATACAACACCGTTAAAGTTTTCCATTCCAGAATTTTCTTCATATTTGCTGTCTTTCGTTTCGTAATTAAATCAAAACGGGTTCTGGTTTGAGCACTTCTATTTCGTGACATGGCGCTGAACCTCTATACACTATTCTATCATTATAATGTTTGAAGCCAGACACATGATTGAAGGGGACTGACTCCAGAATCCACCTTCTTTTCTAAAAAAAAAAGACAAGAGATCTTAAACCTGAGATAAAAAAGGAATTCTTTTGGATGCCTATCAAGTGTGCCCCACCCCACCATTCCCCTTCAGGCATTAACCTCGCTTCAAGCTAAATTTACTTTCCAAATCTCATTGAATGCCACGAAGGTTCTTAAGTCGCAATTCACCCACGTACACATGACTCTTATGTTTAAAAGGTTGGGGAGTAGAGGGGGAATAGATACTCTTTGCCTTCCCATCTGGAAAAGTGGGGGGGGGGGGCGTTTGCCACCTCTGCCCCCCTGTTCCTACGACCTTAAGACCTATACGTTTCCTATGAGGATGTATTGGTGTGCATCAGGTTTCCTAAAGGATGTATTATGTTCCTATGAGTATCTCAAGTCTGTGATGTACAGCACATCTGTTAGAGCAGTGGGTGATACAGAAATTAATAAGAGAAAGGCGTTCTTATTATCCCTCCCTCCTCCCCATCCTGCATCCGTCACTGTGTTGGGGGACGAGGAAGGACTCAAGTAAGAAACGAATATTCATTCAACAGAATATGAACTTTATGTTTGAACCTTCACATTGTCGTGAAGCCATTGCATCTAACAATAATTCCATATTTACTAGTCTTGTCTCGCATTACTCAGATGAACATCAAAGTTCGATACTGGCTGAACGTTGGGTCAACTTTCTAATGTCACGTATCGAAATGTTCAATCCTCGCCGCCGTAGCACCAGATATTGGCTCAATGCTGGACCAACATTGTTGGCATTATTGGCACAAAGTTGGCTTCAGCTTTGCCGAATATTGCCAATATCGGGTTAATATCGGCTTCCAAATATTGCCATTCCATCATTGATGCAGTATCGGACCTATGTGATGATCCAATGTGCCTAAGTTGCACTCGAAAGTTTTTGGGAAAATTTTTTGAAGTTTTCCTCAGATGGAGGTAGGGGTCTCGCATTTATCTTAATATAAAAAGTGCCCTTCCCTCTATACATGGAATCATCTCTCACAGGAGTGTTTTGTACCTCCCTATATGTCTGGCCTAACCTTATTGTAGCAGTCAATAAACTTGGTGGCTTCCTCATTTGCTATCCTCATATTCGAGAGGGAATTATGGAGTCCAGGCTAGAAATAAGTTCATATTCTCGATGAGAACTGCAGATGAAATAATATTTACCTCCCCTAGTTTGATAATACCATCTGGTGGCTGGTCCGCCCTATCCCTCAATATTTTCTTTTACCACCAGAACTGTATGATTCTTCTAGCACCTCTACCGACCCTCGACAACTTCTGTGCCCCCTTTTTTATATTCCACTTCACTGCACCTCATATCTATTTCTGTAAAGGGCATGCCGCGTAAATGGAAGTAATCGAAAAGAAAAACTTTTTTTCCATCGTAAAGAAGTCTCAGGAAAAGACATGGTATATACAGGATCTGGCAGCCGTTTAATTATACTGAGTGGAGAATGAGTATTCTCTCTCAATGCATTGAAGTGAGCCCGCAAATACGTCATGGTTTCCATCCATGAGATGGATGTTGTAATCCGCAGAGGGTTATACTAATGCATACGGTACTTTTATCCTAAAGTAGAGTGTGTAACTAGAGGCGACGCTCCACTTGCATCTCATTTATTGACAGGACCGCAATATAGATGTCACTGACGATCCTCTGCCTAGCGTGCGCACATCAACAACTCGATGGCCGAGCAACGAACTCAACGAGACACGCGCGTTACGTTGTGGGGTCCCTTCTAATCGACTCCCCGAACGAGCCGATTCCCGATTCCGTTGCCACGAAACAAGCCTCATGGAGGTGTTGTTGATAACAAGCCACCAGATGTCTCTGCAAGATTTCGACCCTCCCCTACCCCTCGGGGTGTCGCCTCTAGTTATGCTCTCTACTCTATGCTTGTACTGAAGATACAAGATACAGCAAAAAGCAGCGCCAATATTGACTCCAGTGGTTATTCCATTTAATATTAATCCCGGTGGTAACGCCAGCGTTTTGAAACCCTAAAAAACTTCGAATCCTATAGGTCAGGCGTCCTATTGTACCCTATAGTGATCCTTTAGGTTTTTCGTGTTTCAAAAACCTAAAGGAAAAATCTATAAGTTTCCTATAGGGCTTTTTCGTAAGGGAATTGTCGTCTCCAGATCCCAAGATTTCGATTGACCAGTCTCTTTAGAACAGGACGTCTCTGATTCAATCAATGGCTGGCTGACAAGTTGGTGGAAATTTATCAACTCCGCTTGTGGTCATGCAAGCTTCCAATTGTTTTTGAGCTCATCTTCACGCGCTTATCCCATTGCTACTTGGAATATCGTTTGGAGAGCCAATTAAAGTTGTACAATCTGATTATACATGGAGATGTACTAAATTTGACCAATTACCATCGTCCATACCCATAGAAGACAATCATCCCTTGCTGACGTCACCAAAACTTGAATTGTTTGAATTGACCAAAAAATGAGAGCGGATTTGGGCATTTCACACCCAGAGAACTTTTTAAGGGGGGGGGATCTTTCCAGAAATGTTTCACTTAAAAAATACGACATTTGCAGGAAGCCAAAAGTGAAATGCAGTTTTTTCCTTAGGATACTGATTTCAAGTTAAATCCGACGTCAGAAGAACGTCCCCTCACAGTACATCTTTTAAGGGGGTGGGGAAGTATTTATATTATTTTTTTGCCCCGAAGAAGCAGACAAATATGTAAGGTGAAATTTAGTACTCAATCGTTGACAAAAGGCTATTTTCTTTACTTTTTTTTAAGAACCTCAGAGCCGTTTTTTCAAGGGAGACATATTTTCTGGATAAATCTATCATCTCTATCGAAACAGGCAAATCCCGAAAGCCGAAAAATATGTTATATAAGTACGAGGTCTGATCTAAAAGTATCCGGCCACATTTTTTTTCATTTAACAAGAAGACGCTTGAGGCCGGGGAGTAGGGTGCGTGTGACCTTGAACCTCCGTGCGCATGCGTGAATTATAAATCGTCGCTCGGACTGCTCAGTTACCTTCAGTCAGTCAAAATCTATTGTTGTGCGTTTTCTGCGCGTCGCATTGACGATGACTGAGAAAATTGAGCAGTGCATATACATCAAGTTTTGCCAGAAACTTGGGCACTCATGCTCGGAAACATACGGTATGATTCAGAAGGCTTTTGGGAATGAGGCAACGGGCCATGCGCAAATTAAGGAATGGTTTAGGCGGTTCAAAGAAGGACGGACGTCAGTGGAGAGTGATGAACGCTCAGGGAGGCCATCCACGAGCAGGAACCAAGAGATGATTGGCAAAGTGCGTGCTGCCGTGCGAGAAAACCGGAGGATAACAATTAGAGATCTGTCCGATGAGTTGGGGATTTCGTTTGGTTCGGTACAGTCCATTCTGACAGAAGATTTGGCTATGAAACGCGTCTCAGCAAAATTTGCCCCAAAACTGCTGACAGTCGAGCAGAAGGAAGCTCGCCTTGCGGTAGCCAGAGATTTGCTGCAGTGTGCTGATCAAGACGCAAACTTCATGAAAACAATAATTACCGGTGATGAACCGGTCTACGGTTACGATCCGGAAACCAAAGCCCAGTCATCACAATGGAAGACTCCTCGATCACCGAGGCCAAATAAGGCTCGCCAAGTTCGAAGCAAAGTCAAAGTGATGTTGACTGTTTTCTTCCATCACAAAGCCGTCGTTCACCATGAATACGCACCAGATGGCCAAACTATAAACAAGGACTACTACGTCGAAGTTCTCCGGCGGCTGCGTGATGCGCAAGCGACCTGCATTGTGGGAGCGGGGCGACTGGCAACTGCACCATGACAACGCCCCCGCCCACTTGACATATCTTGTCCAGAACTTCTTGGCTAAACATCGAATCCCGCAAGTTCCGCAGCCCCCCTATTCACCGGACATGGCTCCGTGTGACTTTTTCCTTTTCCCAAAGTTGAAAATGCCATTGAAGGGGAAGCAGTTTGAAGACACAGGAGATGAAACGTAATGCGACGACGCAGCTGTTAGGTATTCCACAGAGGGAGTTCCAAAAGTGCTTTGAACAATGGAAGGACCGCTGGAACAAGTGGGTGGTGTCAAAAGGGGCCTAATTTGAAGGGGATTAGGACCGCAACACCGTAGTTTAGAAATTTTTTTTTCCCGCCCATTGGTCGGATACTTTTTGATCAGACCTCGTAGTTCTCTAGACCTTAATGTTAGTAAAGCTTTTGTGAGGTTTATCTCCAAATAGAAAATTTTATGGCGAGAATTTTCTTCCGAAATTTTCATTGCGAGAAACTGAAACGTGGAAAGATGGAAAAATAAAATTTGGTAATCCAGTCGTTCTTGGGGTACAAACGTCAAGAAAATTGTCTATTTTTGAGGCACATACTTTCAAGTGGACGCACTCCCCAAAAAATTGCTCCCCTTTGAAAACGGAGGGGCATGAAAAATCGCAACGTGGTATACAGGTGTCACGTGGTTGGCGTTATGGTGCTGTTGAGGGATACATGTGGAGGCTTGCGTGGGTTCGCGCCAAGCCCCACGTGAACATGGAAGAATGTGGTAAACAGGATTTCTACGAGTAAGGTTTAATCCCTTCAATAAGACATCCCCCAAGTGTTGATTAGTGTTGAGCGAATGCTCCACGAATGCCCCGAATATCCGTAGACCTCCACCTTTTAAGGGCAAGTCTGGGCGGAGAAAGTAGTTCTCCGAGCCAAGGTGAAGGGGCTGGTACATGCCCCATGACGAGGGCGAAAAGGGGCGAAAGAAAGAGCATCAGGGGGCAACGAGAACATGACACAGGCACTTGTTGAGATGCATACTGATGGGAGAAACTTTCTTTCGGGATTTCTCCTTTAGGCCGTATATTCTAGGGAGACATTTTCCGAAAAATCATTTTCTTCATTTATTGAGGTGGATGTTGACTGTTGGAAAGCAGGATTTCTAAGAAAGATGATATTAAGGGAAAACCTGTCTTACAGGTATATTTTTCATTGCGCCACTAATGGATATGTGGGCGCGTTTCCGAGAAATATTTCTCCGACGTAGATTCGGGCGGCTCAAGAGGCAAAAATAGGATATTGAAGGAAAATAAGGATCTCTGGTTGTTTGCTAATGACTTCATAGTATGACGAAAGCAACTTGACAGCACGATGAAAAATACCTCTAACATGAGGAATTATACCACATTTGTCGAAACTGATCTTTAAAATGAAATAACCATTTTCTTAGATCGTCGAGCGTCGCGGGTGTGACCACAGAAAGTTTGTTCGCCCAAACGGCAAACAAATTCGCTATGTATGAAAGATCGTATGAAAGATCTTCAACCTGTATTTAATTTCATTTCTATCATCTCCTTGTACAGTAATATATATAGACGGTCGTGACTGACTAACTGACGCTAATTCTAACCATGTTCTAGAGAAATTAGAAATCTGAAACTTGGTACACATGTACCTTTTGGGATGCAGAGTTCTGAAAAAATCCGACTTTGGAGGTACATGCCCTGGGGGTACACATTTTGGGGGGAGAAGTTTTTAAAGATAAATATTGTGACAAATGAGGATGGCATCGAGAGAGTTCTCGAGATCTCACGGGTTCGGTGGTGTAGTGGTAGCACACCTATACTGGCAATCAGGCGGTCTGGGTTCAATTCCCGGCCATTCTATGCCTTTTTTTTGGCTTCTCTTGCCTTCCATGTCCCGTTACTCATTCCCCTCCGTACCTATATTTCTGCTTTAGTAAAACGGAGAGAAATGGAAAGCTGAAACTTGGCATGGACATGCCTACCGAGACGATGAGTTCAGGAAAAATGTAAATTTTAAGATCCATGCCCTGTGGGAGCATATTTTAAAGGGCCGACGTTTTCACGTAATTTTTTTTTTACCCTGGCGTATTGAGCTGGTGTGAAAAGATGAAACTAGGTACATAACAACCTATTGGGATGCTGCGTGCGTAAATGCCCTGGGGGCACAAATTTCAAAGAGAGATGTTTTCAAATAATTTTTTTGCATCAGTTAAACTGATGAACATGGAAAGCTGAAACTTTGCATGAATGNAGAGATGTTTTCAAATAATTTTTTTGCATCAGTTAAACTGATGAACATGGAAAGCTGAAACTTTGCATGAGTGTGACTACTGAGACAAGGAGTTAAAGGAAAATGTTAAGTCTCGATACATCCCCTGGGGGAATTTTTTCAAGGGGCGATGTTTTGAAAAAAAAAATTTGTCGTGGCGAATTGGACAGAAATGGAAAGGCGAAACTTGGCACGCGTTCAAATGACATGATATTATTATTATTGTGTTGAGAGAGTATTCAGCTTTCATGGTGCATCCCCTTCTGGCATAGCTTTTGGGTGCGTCGGCTTTGCTTTTTGTGGGCATGTAGTTCACTGAGGATTGATTTCGGTTTTTAAAAAAATTTTACTTTTCGGCTAAATCGCCTCAGGGCACATATATTGCAAAAGGCGTATTTTCTCGATCCAGCAAAACAGAGGGCGCTAGAAAGTTTAAACTTGCCAAAGAAGAACGTGATGGATAGCTGAATAAAGAAAAAATTCTTTTATTATATATAGAGGATCGTGAGTAGCTGACTGACATAAGTCGCTATTCGCATGCTGAGTTCAGGAAAAATGTCAATTTTCCAAAATATTGGAATTTTGGGAGAGAAATTTCTTGGGGGAGTTATGTTTTCAAAGAATTTTTAATATCCTAGCGAATCGGGCAGAAATAGAAAAGTAGCAGCTGGCGCACGCATAACGGACGTGATGCTGATATAAGGAAAATTTCACATTTTGCTGTGCGTCTCCTCAGAGCACAGCTTTTGGGTGTGTCTCTTTTCCAAATACATTTTTTACCGCCATTAAAAAGGGGAAACGTATAAGGTTGAAACTGGGTGGCATGGAGTTCCCTGAGTCTACATTTCAGAAGAAAAAAAAAATTCTTTAAAACCCATCAGGGTACTTTTTTTAAGTCTCATTTTCCTGATTTATTTTTTGATCCAACGAAACAGACCGAAAATGTATACTTCCCTCAGGATTACCTATTTGATGGCTGAGTACAGGAAAAATCCTACTTTTTAAATATGTCCTCTTACCATAGATTATAGAAGGGAAGTATTTCAAAATGTATTCTCCACCCTTACAAAAAGGGACACATTAAATTATTTCAAGTTAGACACGCTAGAAATCATAAAAGTAATGATTTTGATTTTTAAAAATCAAGACTTTCGTCCCCATATGTCACGTATTTCAATGCGGACGTACTTTAAATATGTGTTTCCTATTTTGCAAAGAAATAAATGAATTAATCACTATCCAAGGTAATGGAGCGCCGAAGGCGCGACCTTAGCGAGTTTGTTTGCCCGAAGGGCAAAGTACGGGTTTAAGAGGGGTAGAAGGGCTAGTACGAGTATGATATGCAGGCCTCGAGGCTCTCATCGTCATATAGCACGACACATCAAACGACCTTCAAGACCATTAAGGACATCCAAACGTCTCGAGACATCCTTTGCACTGCGCCTGCGTCCACCACGAAGGAAGACTCGCCTGCTCCCGCATGCGGGGAAAGGGAAGACCCGCCTGCCGAATGAGAAAAACTTTCCATCCAGGGAGCATCTGGTTCATTCTCTCCTCCGTATGTGCAGCAATCTCCTCCGTCGCCTTCTGATTTGCACCAATTTGCAGAAAAAAGGTTCTGGATTCAACTCATTACTTTGTCGTGAGATAAGCGAGTGAAGGTGGAAGGAAAATTTAGTTTGTCTTCTCACTTACAAATGTAGCTGTTCGAATTGCAGTGGTTCAGCGGTTTTCTTTTACTGAATTTTCACCTGCTTATTTTTGGGACTCTGGATATCCTTTCACATCATTTCCAGAATTTTGCGAAAATGTCATTTAGTCGTTTAGCAGTTGGCGTTTAAAATGGATCTTGGAAAGAACATCGCGAACAAAGCATCGCGGAAAAAACATCGCCTGGGGCCCTCCAGGCTTAAAAGCCTGGGAGCAAAAAATTGAAGCTTCACTTCAGCCGGCCCTTTGCTCTTGGGGGCAAACGCGTTTCGTCTCGTTTTTCTAGTCAAGTGGATTCCACTAAGTGAATTTTAATTTAAGGTGTCATTTAATTTAGTTTGGGCTCCTGTTACATGCAAACAAGTGTAAGCTTAGGCCTATTCTAGCCGGAGCTTATCCGGGCTAGCAATAGCGGGGTTATTGTTGGTTGCGAACTTCACCCAATATCCCGCCACAGCACCGTATTAATTAAATGCGTTTTTTGTTCATATTTTTATTTTTAGATTTCGCTCAATGTGCCTGTCAATCAAAAAGGGGAATAAAATCCTCATTGCCCACGAACCGACCCGAATAGGCCTGAGCTCATACCTTGATTACAAGTAAGAGCAGCCCAAACTAAATTTAATGACTTAATTAAATTAAAATACACTGGCATGAAATCCACTTGATTGAAGAAACTAGACGAAACGCGTCTGCTCCCAACGAGAGACAAAGAACCGACTGAAGTAAAGCTTCACTTTTTGTTCGCAGGCTTTCAAGCCTAGAGGGCCTCACGTGATGTTATCGCCATGCGATGTTTCTCCACGATGTTGTTTCCTGGTGATGTCCTTTTTGCACCCCGCTTAAAATAGCAACAGTGATAGCAACTTTCTTTCCTAGTTTGCGCATTACCTACTTACAGGTGCCAGACATTTTGGAAGTGTGTGAGGATACATATTAACATATTTAGGAAATATTATTTAAATTTATTAATATCAGTTTCACCGGGCTGTGCTTGAAGGGCTCAAAATCCTCGGAATTCCGTCATTCCGCACGAGCTTCAAATCGAGACATCGTTGAGATTTCTTTACAGAGGGAATGGACCTTTCTATTAAGGTGAAACCGTACCACGTGCCTCATTTTACTTTTTTTTTCCAGGATTGCAAAATGGAATCGAACGGGACGGGATGGACGAGGAACTTGAAAATACCGGAGCACTGGCTTCAATACCCTCAACCTGAACCTCATCAGTACTTCATCTATGGGTCCCTCCTCTTCCTCATCGGGATATCCGGTTTCATCGGCAATTCTCTCGTCATTTGGATTTTTCGCAAGTACGTTCATGTTCATGAAGCTCTAGTCCAAAGACACCTTGCCTCAGAGCCAAAATTGTAAACTACATGGAAAATACGTTTGAGAACTTAAAAAAAAAATTCGAAAGTGCATATGCATAGCATATTCGATTTTTTAAATATGTATATTTTTTCGTTTCAAAGAAAAAAGAACATCCCGAAGAGAATCTCAACCGACAATAACGCCAAAAGACTCTCTTAGCTTTCGGAAATCATGTCAAATTCCTTCCTTGCCTAATGGTACCCAAGCTTTCCAGACAACCGTGGAAATCCATCCAATCCCATAATGTTTCAGGCTAGTAGAATACAAAGGATAAGAGGGGACAGGACCAACTTCTTTTGAAACTTACATGACTATCGAAGTAATGGAATTTGAAGTGGATTCGCTTCAAACTCGAGCTTTCTACAAAAGCGTACGGTCCGGAGTCCAACCCATTCATTCGGCTTCATGGAAAAATTTAAAATGAAAAAAAAACAGGTCAGAGTCAACTTCAATAGAAAACATCTTCGATTGCGATTTTAAAGATCACAGAATAAAATTAACTTTAGTTATTTAATATACGGAAACGGAGAATCTCCGCTTGCATCATATTGCTAAAATCAGGCTGGCAATGACATTCAGCCAAAAGTACCTTCAAACCATACTGAAAAATATGCATGACCCAATGAGTTTCATCACAATTGTAGGTGTGAGAATCGGAACCGGATGCTTCGAATGGATTCTAAATTTTCCAAGAGCATATACCAGAGCACCGGAGACGCGTCCATACCTAATAAGAATGGCGATAACCGCACGTTCCCATAAAGAATCGCATTTGAGCGATTGCAATCGTGCTCTTTCCTTCCTTCATGATTATCATAATTATTATTATTATAAGAAGACAATTAGGTACGAAGAGACTACACTAATCCCTTCCGATCGAATAGGGAAAAAAGATTCAGATAAAATTACACGAGCCGAAGGGCGATTTATTATTCATTGGGGAGATTTATATTGAGCCCTTTTTCTGGCTTCATTACGTTTCCTCAAAGGGGATGGAGGAAAAAACTTAACGAAAGAGACGGTCGTTCTTCTTAATGAAAGTTCCTTTCGTTGCTTACACAGTACTCAAAGGAAAGACGGTAATAACATTTACAGATTATGTGGAAAATTACCAAATGAAAGGTTGAAAGGAATTCATCACAACGATTGCAGTCGGGCCTTTAATCTTCTCTCAATACTTTTTGTACGAAGAGGACGGTGAAGGGAAAACTAATTAGGGATGAGAGACGATGTAATTTCATAAGGATTCTCGTCGTCCACCAAGGAGGAAAGAAAGTCGTCCTTCGAGAAAAAAGGGAAAACTAGGTCAATAGAAGACAAGAAGGGAGTCAACTCAGATAGGTTGAAGGACGGCGTACAGGCAATGGAAAAATCCAGGTTTAGATTCCATGCCTAAAACACCATTTCAGTTTTGTGCAATGTAATAGCCAACGTTGTCTTGTGCATTGTTTCCTACCAGTGCAGCTGCAAGCTCCTCGCACGACCTGCAGGAATACTCTGGTTTTGAGAGGAGTTGAACGAACGATACAGGCGACGGGGGGTTGGAGCGTCGAAAGGGGACACTTGCCCCCAATATTGTATCAGGCATTGTCATCAAGCTGGCCAAGCCTTTTATGGAGATGAAAACGAAAAAAGTGCATCTCGAGAGGAATATCAATGACAGTTTTGCTCTCAGCATTCGCTTAAACCAGGGGTAAAGAATTACCTGTTACAATTTTCCGAAAGTAAGAAAAGCTGTGAACATTTTTCCTGCCCTCTTACACTTTTAGAAAATTCCGAGCGTTTCAGGAGTAAAAAGTGAGCACACCGTGAGCTTTTCGAATTTACTCTCTTATTACTCACCAAATTTCTCGCCTAGTCTCATTATATGAATCAATAAACACGGACACTTCATCATTTGTTATCCAAATATTCAAGACATATTCATGGAGTCCAGGCCATAAACAAGCTCATATTCCTATTGAGAACCCTTTTGGAACGCGTTTGGTTTTATCCGCATAGAAGATCTAGAAGAAATAGTGTCCGTGAGCTTCATTGAATCATATATCTCAATTGAGGTAATAAGGGACTGATATCTCGGATACTCCACGGAACCTATAAGAGGTGATCCACCTTCTAACCTGTGCTGCAATCAGTACTGTCAGAGGTCGGTCAGCGCCTGTACGAGAGCGAAAGCTACGCTCATTATATATGAGAATTTTCGTATTTGCATGACATCTCAATCACTTTCTGATGGGAGCGTTTTTACTCACGGAGGAGGAGAGAAATTTTACTCCTTGGTGATGGAGCAAATTCGCTCCTTTCCCAGAGTGAAAGGGGGGTGAACTGGAGTTAGCTATTTTACTCTCTTTTTTGGGAAAAATCGCTCCCCGTTTTCTAAGAGTGTACTGTTCTCTATCTCACCCATACACCCATTTCTTATTTAATTGCATCGCTGCAAGAGGAATTGACGGCAGAGTTTCGATATTAGACGCGGGCACCTGTAGGCATAGATCTACTATGCCTACAGGTGCAAAGAATGGCTTCTTCTGAAATAAATATCTCCTGCCAGACGCAATGCTTTCCTGTCTGACCTTTTCCTTTATTTTGCACATGCCTAAGAGATCAGAGGGGGAAAATATGAAATAAGAGCAAACGACCCTTACGGAAATGTCCTATAGGAAACCTATAGTTATTTCTTATAGGAAATTTTATTTTGCACATGCCTAAGAGATCTGAAGGGGAAAAAATGAAATAAGAGCAAACGACCCTTAAGGAAATGTCCTATAGGAAACCTATAGTTATTTCTTATAGGAAACCTATAGACTTTCTTATAGGTTTTTGAAACACGAAAAACCTATAGGATTCGGGGGGATTCTTTGGGTTTCAAAACCCTGCCATTACGACGGGAATGGCCACCGGGTCAATATTAGTGCAGCATTTTGGTGGTAATGAATTACCGATAAGGGGTTTTCCAATGTAGGGGCACTTGCAGTGTTTATACTAGGTCTGCATAATTTATTGCACAGGCCCACATATGTCGCTGGATTGCGCGTCCACTTCCTTCAATAGAGAGAGACATAATCCTTCTCTCGACCTAAGGAAAAGACAGACAGGACCTACGAAGGCATTTATTTACTGAAACTCCATTTAGATAGAATCTACGTTTTTCGTACCTGGTTTTCAAAGGGAAATGGGTATATTTCTGGCCTGGACTCCATGATTCTATTTGGAAGATGGGGATGACAAATAAGGAAGTTTCGATGTTTATTGATTGCTACAATGAGGCAAGGCGATACATTTGGGAATGTACAAAACTCTCTTGTGAGAGATGATTCCTGGATGTAATAGCTAGCACTTTCCACAACTGACTGAAGAATCCTGACTCTCCCCTTNGGGAATGTACAAAACTCTCTTGTGAGAGATGATTCCTTGGGTAAGGGGAGGGCACTTTTGTGTTTCGAGAAATGCGAGAACCTCCTACCTCCATCTAGTGGCCTAGAGGAGAACTTCAAACGGAACCCTATAGGCCCTATAGGGAACCATATAAGTCCCAAATATAACCCTGTGAGGCATATAGGGTTCCCTATGGGCCCTATAGGAACCTATAGGATTCCTATATATTCATAAAGGAATATGTAGGAATACTATTCGGCATTTTCGTAAGGGGAGAGTCAGGATTCTTCAGTCAGTTGTGGAAAGTGCTAGCTATTACATCCAGGAATCATGGCAACTGTTTAATTAATTTCAGACAAAATATTGCTTTGACAATATGGGGTTCAAGTAAAAATAAGTATGCTTCAGGAAAAGATATATATTAATGATGTGTCAACTTTCATCACGTAAATTGTGATCTATTGAATAATTACTCCTGATAAAGTCTTGGGAAATTTCTTCTGACAATATTTGATGAAGGTAAAGGCTCTTCGGACAAATTTCGGTCTCAGGTAAAAAATTTTGCTCTGATCCACAGAAGTACCATTGCCCAAAATTCAGCATGATATATAAATCTTAGAGAAAGAAAAGAGGATGAAGAAAAGAAATCATGCAAAGTCGGATAACAAATCAATTTTGGAGAGTGCCTTCATTCGAAATGCCTTCATTGCGGCAGGTGAGACCTGTAATTCATCGATGGTTCAAATCTGCGAAATTCTCTCATGGCACTTCTGCGCTCATTTCCGGACTGAATCTGTGATCAATGCGCCATGAAATCCGGAATCCATTTTTCCCAAGCGTAGAAAGGGGGAGAGAGATAAGCTGCCTCGTAGGTACGACTGATCAAAACATCATTAAACCTGTGCTATTTATATCCCCATGCAACCCTCATGCAACGACAACGAATTTCATCCCTGGGTGAAGCAACCCAGGTTCATGAACCCTCGTGGGAGCAGGCTCCTGCAGATGCCACCATCGACGCGAAGGCTCTTTGAGGCCCCGTACCATCGTTGCCCTCGAGGAGGACTCCTTTTTTCTGTCTGCCTTCCTTTTCAGGAGGAAATATCTCTCGATCGTGATTAAAGATATATGCCGTATCGAACAATAGTGGTGGCGACTTATGACCTCAGTGTCCTGAGGCAACGCCAAGAATAGGAGTAAATTATGGAAAAGAAATCATCAGGAGATGACGATAACAAGAATCAGAATAGAATTTTCTGTATGCCCCCAGAGATTGGGAATATTGAAAACGCATTCTCGGAATTGGTGATGATTGGAAAAACAAGGTGACACACGAAGCTGACATCGTATTCATCTAGGCGATATTGGTGCTCGACGATCTCAGAATGATAATAATGCATTTGACGCATCAGTCTTCGATGCTCACGCCTATCAATGTGGTCAAACTCATTGGGTCTTTGGTATTTTTCATTGCGGCTTGAAGCTACTTCCTTTGTGCGAAGTCATAGCCAAAATAATTGAAGTAACATTATGCAAATGTAGATTCTTTTTTCCCTTCGAAATATCCCCTTGGAATCTTTTCTCCATATAGTGCCATTTATAGGAAAACCGTCATAATATTTTTTCCTTAACGAAAATTTGTAAGGTTACCCATTCCCTCGCTCCATAAAAGGACCTCGAGTGGACCAGGATCCCAATCTTAAGATTTTCATGACCCAATTTTTCGGAAACAACATTTAGGAAATTGAACTTGTTTACAATTGCCTGATTATTGTCACAAAATATACCCAACCCGCGGACCGTTTATTCTGCGTCTGAACTAGGATCTCATTATTGCATTTTGTCATTGCGAAGGAGGCTCATGTATGCAATTGCGAAAATAACAACCGGCAGATTCTGAGACGGGAAGGGGGCAGCTACCTTGAGTCAACGCCACTCAGACGAGAGGCTGTTTGGCTCCTGCTTTACCAGGAAATTTTCTCATGGGAGACAATATCCCCCTTTCATAAGCACGGGATGGAAATGTCAGTACAGCCATGCACTTCGCGTGCTTTTCATTGGATGTCATTACGTTTGTATGGGCTTAGTTCCAAGTCTTGTGTTCACGTTCAACGCAATGTCGATGAAAAAGCTGAAATCTGTTGTTTTTCTAAATTTATATTACATGTTCAGTTCTCCCAAACCTCGATGGCCGAAATTTTTTAGATTTCAAGTTTATAGTCAAGAAAGATAATCTAGACGGTGTTGGATATGTACGGCGTCAGAAATGCAAGGAACTCCACCGACATTGCAGTCGGCGGACCGTAACATCACACCCCTGTTGACATTCGTGGAAGGAAGGGGGGGGGGGGGGGGAGAATCCTGGAATGAATCAAGCTCGCTTGACGTCTTTTGTGACAATTCTAATGAAAATCGAGGACTTGAAAAAGGCAAAGAATGGTATCGTGGATGATGGTGTAAGATTCCGTAGGTGAGGAACGTGACGATGCTATTCAAATGGTCAAGGTCAATGACATGATGGGGCGAATGGCTGAAGCTCCTCCCAAAGACGCTGAAAAGGGGGTCTCGTCGAAGCCCCCCCCCCCGCTTCGACGAGAGGAGCGAGGGCTCTAACGCAAAATCGATTTTCCGATTTTGAGGTTAGTTGCGTCTTTGGCCAAAATAAATATACATTCTTGGAAAAAGGGGTGCGATTTTTCTCAAAAAAGAGAATAAAATAGCTGACTCTAGTTTCACCCCCCTTTCACTCTGGGAAAGGAGCGAATTTACTCCATCACCAAGGAGTAAAATTGCTCTCCTCCGTGAGTAAAATCTCTCCCATCAGAAAGTGATAGGGATGTCATGCAAATACGAAAATGCTCATATATACTGTGTGCCGCTTTCGCTCTCGTACAGACGTTGACCAACCGCTGACTGTAATGATAGCAGCACAAGTCAGAGGGTGAACTACCTCTTATAGGTTCCGGGATATCAATCACTTATTACCTCATCTAATTGAGGTATAGATTGAACGAAGTTCACGAACACCCCTCTGTATAATTCTAGAGCTCCTATGCGGTTAAAATATTACGCGTTCCAAAAGGGTTCTCAACAGGAATATGAGCTTGTTTATGGCCTGGACTCTATGAATATGTCTTGAATATGTGGATAACAAATGATGAAGTGTCCGTGTTTATTGATTCCTATAGTGAGACTAGGCGAGACATATGGCAAGGTACTAAACAATCCTGCGAGGGACGATTCCAGGGAAAGAGGGTAGAGTACTTTTGTGTACTGTGCGAAAAGCAAGACCCTTACCTCCATGTAGTGGCCTGGAGAAGAACTTCAAGGTGTTCAATTCAATACGAGCGATGAGGGAGCATTTGGTGAGTAATAAGAGAGTAAATTCGAAAAGCTCACGGTGTGCTCACTTTTTACTCCTGAAACGCTCGGAATTTTCTAAGAGTGTACGTACACTTTTTTTAGCGTTGCCGAGATTGAACTAAAGGACTAATAAGATAGACTTCTTTGTGTAAGATTTTGTAGAACTTCTTTCTCCTCTTTTTTTTCTATTCATTTTCCATCTACTATCGTCAATTTTTTACACAATTTTTTATGGCTTCCGACCAATATTTCGATGGTCGCTCTGAGGCTTCAGAGCGTTCATCTCGACGATTGTTAGAAAATCAAATCGAAGGTGCCTGTTCCTGTGAACCTTCATATTGAAAGTAATCTAATCCATCAGAGCCTGTCCTCTCCCTTCCGGGACACAAAGTCTTCGTCTGAATCAGTCTTCATCAAAAGAGAAAGATTGTGAACACCTTCCCTACTCGTCTGTGGTTTCCGGCCAATGTACTAGTAGGCTGAACCGGTTCTGATGTCAGGACCCAAGACATGTTATGATTAGATATTATTCAACCCCAGCGGAGTTGAATTCATCATACCTTCATCAATTTTCGTCCTTAAGAGTTGACGATTCTGTTACCTTTTCAGAGCGTCCTTACCGTTTTGAAACGAGTAGCAAGGTTTCGAGACGAAGTCGTCGAGGCAGTTCGACAGGCAGGCTGGCTGCCTGGCCTGGGATCGCCCTGAGAGAAATCAGATAGAGAAATAATGCTCCAGGAAAGCTATAGAGCAGAATGCATCGTGCAAGTGGACACTGGCGGAAAGAAAAAATAGGTCAAATTACGCTAATGAGTTTTATGACTGTAAGAGTCGGATTGACGGAGAAAATGTTGCCAGTTGCCAAAGGACAAAGGTATATCGCTTGGTCTGTGAGGTCAGGAACAACATACGAATATTGGCGACGACCTCATAGCAGAATGCTGTAAGGTTGTCGTGGACAGACTCTGGGTGCCTCCAGAACTGTGGTGGAAATCAATGATATTGGAAGAAAATTTAAAAAAATGTCAATTCCTGGGAAAAGCCACGAGACCCGCAAGTAAAGTGGCTCAGTTGTAATCGATCACGCGACAGTCGCAAGATCAAAGCGACGACGCTGAAAGGCTGTGAGAGAGATTAATTGAAAGAGAGCAATAAAAAAGCCGCGCGAGGACTTAATCAAAGGGCCTGGTAAAGGAAACCCGTGGGGACTGACAGAGTCAAGAATGTCAGTATGGAAGGAGGCTCCTGTGGAGAACGGCGAGAAACTCCAGCTAACATAAAAAAGAATGCTTGGCACGAAGTAAGAAATACGATTTGGGAGAAGAGTCTTTCCGCCTCGACGAAGACATTAGGATGTCGAGAGAAGGGCGAAAGTGGATGTAAAACCGCCAGGGCTCGCCCGCGCCACAGGGGAAACTCGTTAGGGAGCGCTAGTGTGGGCGCAGCTCCCGATCCGCTTCCTTTGATTATCATCTAACTACCAAAATCTCGGCATTGCGCAAACAGAACATCATCAATTCAGAGTAATCGTCTGCTTCTGGCCAAGGGATTTCATTGAGAGTGATTTCTCTCCATAGCCTTCATTAAAGATTTTCACATTTCATTCATGTTTCTCTTGCTCATATTTCGATGCCTATTTCCATCGGAAATTTCCTCTGCATCACTATTTTAGATTCCATCAAGCCCATACTTAATACGACAATATAATACCAATTTATCATTACATTTGCTTACCATTTCCTTCTCTCACTTCAACGGAACTCCTGAAGAGCTGATATATTGGAGACTGTATGCGGGTTCTCCTCCCCCCAGCCCCACTCCCCCTTCACCCCCACAATTGAATTACCTTCCAAGGCACGTGACCAGGGACAAAAATGAGCAAACAGAAACGCTTTCCTATACTCCTACGCGTCAGCGTCAGGTTCTTTGTGGGGCCGAATGCCTCTAAATAGACCACCGTAAATACAGGCAAAGTTCTGTACGCGTCACTTGGGCGTGGGATGTTGCTCTTGAGAGTTTCCATGTCACTTTCAGCCATCACAGCACTTTTATTCCGTTCTTGCCACGTGGATCCATTCTTATCTAATGGGAAATCCCAGGAGGGACTTATGTATAATTCATGTGTAATTTCATAGATAAGAGGTGTTCGAAAATCTGTCTAAAAAGTTTCAGGATTCAAGTCTCAATCATCCCAACCAGGATGAATCCATGAATGTTTCTCTGTGCTGGGAAATTATCATCGATCATTCGGGAGAATGAAAACAAATCGTTGCGGATGCGATTGAATTTCGATCGAGGAGAGTCCCAGCGGGGTTGAATTAGCCTTGGAATAGAGTGGGAATCGCACATATTTCTCTCGAGGGAATCATGCAATCACGAGATAGACATTTCAATAAAGAAATGCAGAGATGTAATATTTGGGAGGAATCGCGTCGAACTTGAATTTAATGCTGTCAAGTACGAGGACTCATCAAAATACCCGAGGACTGCGCATGTATTTCTTACCTATTCAGAGAATTAAATTTTTTGCGTGATTGCCTTTAAAATACTCTCCTTGACTCTCCATACACTTCGCCCAACGTCTTCATCCATTCCCTGCCTCGAAGCCATTTTAATGATGGATCGACGACGGTCACAGCGGCCAGGTTCGACAGGAGCGCCAAGAGCGGACTCATCGAGGTTTGTATATCCCACACAGCACAGGTATATCCCAAAGATATCCCAGAGATATCCATTTGGGACGAGTGCGATGTCCCAGAGACAAGGACTAGGGACATCTTAGGGATATCAAAATGTCTGGGCCCAATGACATCCCAAGGATGTCCCTTTTGGAAGAACTAGCACATCCCAGAGATGTCCCACGGATATCCCCCGGGGGCAAGCCCCGGACATTACTTGTGGGGACATTTCAGGGATATAAAAATGTCGGGGCGCAAAGACATCTCAAGGATGTCTCTTTCTTGTACCACAAGTATATCCGAAGGATGTCTCAGAGATATCGCCTAGGGACAAGAGGGAAGTCCCAGGTAGTACTTCCAGACACCTTCCTATCCGCAATGGACTCATTTTCTGCCGCACAGAAGAACTATTCCTTTAGAAGATGTCTAAATTTGATCCAGGAACTCCTAATCATAAGTTCTTGATCGATTGAACAGTGTCACTTTTGGGGGAAGAAAGTCCTGTTCCTAAAGGGAGTCCCATCATAGGATGACACATCTCCAAGGAACGAAATCTAATACCTCTACAAAACGAATCTCAGACGGTTTTGATTTAGCCTAACACCTTTCGAAAACCATGCGCTCAGGCCTCCAACCAAGATAGTTGTTTCTGGACATGCCGATCACTCTTCAATAAATAGAATATAGCGGAATAAATTAAAATTCGGACCTAAATTTTTCATTTTCCATAGTGGCTGTTTTCCTTATGTACGATACGATAGTCCTTACTTATCGCCAGGACAAATCAAGTAATGAATAGATGAATTTGATAGAAAAGATCGGGGGTTGCTGGTGAAGGCTCACGGGAGACATCTACCTGACTGAAGGTGACAAAGAGCACTGAAGGTGCCTAAAGATGGTGTCCTAACTAAGATGTCCCTAAGGCATCCTCCTCAAGATATCGAAAAGCATTCGACTAAGGATGTCTTCAAGATATCCCATAAAGACCAGGGGACCGTCTAGTTAGGGACATCCCTCGGATATCACTGTGCCGTGTGTGACGGCAGGCCACTCCGCTCGTCATCTTCAACCGATTTCACGAAATCGTTCGTGCCATCCCCAGACACAGCATTTGCTCGAGGCATCATGCTGCCATTAACAACCGCCAGGCTTCTGTGGCGGATTTCCAACCTTTTGCGTCGCAGTCGATAACCACGCCTTGCTTTGATTGACGCCGAGTACGCTCTGAAAGCATGAATTTTCGCTCAGGTGATTTCTCGGCGAGCTTGTGAGCTTCCCAAGGTCTTGTTTTCGCCGCCACAATCCTTACGCTATTACCATATAGATTCACGAGAGTCGGTCCTGGAACTTTTTAATGAGTCCTCATTTACCACCTCTTATGATGTAACGTCTAATGATCGACATTCCGCTCAAAAATCCCATCACGAAACCGTCTCGTGAAACTCTGGCCATCTCATAATTGATCAATTGAGCAATCCTTCCATGCCTTTTTTTTTATCCTGTTTTTCTTTAGCCTTCCTTTTGCTCGAGCATTTTAATCTGATTATTTTGTTTTGCAAAAGTTTCCCAGAATGGATTCATGAGGGACTGCTCCGAAATCTGAGGAGGCGGGATGTTTACTCGAGAGAAATGAACGAGATGATTCCTCTTGGAGAAATGAGAGAAATTTCATTGCAAACGAAGTTGCGTTTACTAAGTTGCTATCATCAGCAGATGATCTCCCCAGGAAAATAAGGGGCACATCCATGAGGTTATTTTAGTCCCTTTGACGATGATCCTTGATTGCGACATTATTTTTTTCCTGGACGAAAAGAAGATTTAATAGCACGAATAAACTCACCAGGCTCCATCTTCCTCACGACTGCAACTCGACTCGCGCGTCGAAATCGATGGGAAGCTGGAGGTCGCAGCGCGCAAGGGAGGGGAGCGAGAGCGGAACTGCCTTCCCGCCAGAAGCGTGGGGCATATTCGATCCTGATTTAGGCTTGGGCGTGAATGTGGCGAATAGAGGCAACGCTGAGCTCTAAACTCCCCACCTGTTGAAAAAAAAAGAGCAGATGACTTGATATTTGTAGTTGAACGAGTGAGTAATGCCTCCAGAGATTTTTCATCGCTTTGTTATACGGCTGGGTACTTGAGAGTGGAAAGAACGGAATCGAAGATTCCCTTAGGTTCCATCACGAAAGCTTCTTACTTCTCGGAGCTGGCTCACTCGCTTGAGTCGCTCCGATGCCTAATGCGGCATCGATGAAATCTATGACGGCGACAAAGGTCAGGCAACGTTTTTCCCTGTTCTCGATCATTCCGCAGGCCCTTGCGAAAGCATAGAACTCGAATCGGTGTCAATACAAAGGCGCAAAGTTTCTCCAGGCTGTCAGACGCACTGAGGAAACCCGTCCCGAAATCCTCTCGCTTCTCCGAACCGATCCCGAGGACTCATTTCCCGCCGCGTTCCCTCCTCGCCTCGAGCACGATCTGATCGGGGCGAATGTCGCGATCGCCGATCGAGGAATTCGAGGATCGCTTCTGGCCTAATCGTCGCTTCGTCGGAACTCTCTCGTCCGTTCAGGCCTCATCCGATCGCGATGCGATGATTTTTACGCTTACTTCAAAAAGCTTCTTGACGCAAAAGTGAACCATCGTGAACTATCAAGGATGGGCTTCCGCACGAATCCGTGTTTTATGGTCCCTTGAACCATGAAAATATTTTTTTTTTTACTCAATAGTTACTTGTGGGAGCGAGCGCATGAGTGTCTCATATCAAAGCATCGATTATCTGTCAGAGTCCCGACAGGCCTCGACAAAAAACGTCACCAAAAATGGCTCCAACCAGAACCTTTAATTTCGAGCAAAGAGTCGCTTTTCACTAAATTCAGCGAATAGTTTCTGGTCGGAGCGATGGTGTGAGTGTCCGTAACGTTCACGTTACGCCCTCTCAACGCCGTGAGGTCGTGGTGGTGCCGGGAATCAGTTTCGTTTCTTCCGCGAGACTGGTTCTATAAAGGCCAACTACGAATATTTCGTGCTTTAAACTAATTTAACTTTCGAGACGTATTTCGTGGCAGTAATCACAATGTTCCGTTTATACGCATGATATGATTAAGGCATCGAAGGGGAACACGAGGAAATTGGGGGTAATGAGGGGAATATCAAAAGGGTTTCGCAGCACCTATTACTTTTCTTCAACCCCAGCCAAATTCAATCTCCTCGTATTCCTCTGAGAGCATCAGCAGGAACGAAATGAGGCTTGTTTCCTCCTCTCTCAACAGAGAGTCTCTCCAGCAAATTTGAAACTTCACCTCCCGGAGGTTTTGGAGAAAACTGAATCAAGCTTTTTGAAAATGTGAATTTTATTCAATTTCTTCCCCCCCCCCCATCCCCCTCTCTCCCCCCCTCCCCCCCCTTCCTGGGTACGATAAGACAGATATGGACTCACAGATGAAAAAGTGGGCCTTTTGTTGCTTACGATGCGCTATTTCCACATAAAAAAAGAGATTCCCTATCGTTCATTTAGGGTTAGAGTGCTGGCTCCTGTCCGTCACCCAGTGTTGCCGGATATCGTGCTGAAGTTATGTCAGATTCATGACTGCTTCAACCTGCGTATCGGTGTCTGGATCTCCAGTTTTTTTAATGTATGCGACATTTTAGCGCCGAGTTCATGCGATGAGTAGAGAATGGAACGGCAGTTAGAAGTTCCCCATCGATGTGGTGAGATATGGATATATATTGTCCGGACAACCCTGAATGAACAAGATGGCGCCATGCATAATTCACCAAGCATTTCATGCTTCTCGGAGGCGTACTCTCCACAGACCGCGTCGAGACAGTTGGAGGAACTTCAGATAGGCTTAACGTTCCACGTCCCGCTGAAATGGTTCGTGAAACTCGAAACGGGCCTCGAATCGGTCTAACGTTACATTTCCCCTCTGAAATGGTTCGTGAAAGTCTGAATAGTCCTGCGATCAGTCTATCTTTGTACGTCTGATGAGATGTCTCGAATGTCATGGATTGATCATTATAGGCTTAATTGTCCACGTAACTCGAGCATTGAATCTCTTTTGTGCGAGAAAAGGTAGGCCTAAGCCTGACCTGAAGACAGTCCATCGGTTAAGCCTAGGCCAAACGTTCGTGAACCCGCAGAGAAGGGGGAGGGGGCAAATGTTTTTATATTTAAATCGTTTTCATTTGTCCTGGAGTAGAAGGAATCCCCAGAGTCACAGCTCCTACTCCTGATTTCCTGGTTCCTTAATATTTTAGTGCCATTCGTTACGTCTTGTTCATTCCATTCCCCCACGGCGGTTAATTACACAAAAGAATGACTTAACATTATTTTCCTTTCCTAAAGTCAACACTCATGCTCGCTTCCTCCCAGGGGGAAGCCGCCGGGCACCGACGTAAACAGGACTCATTTGGCCTCCATCGACGGTCTGGGGATTGGGGGGATCTATTGGCACTTCTTGTAAGATACATGATGGGAAGTTTGGATTACAGGAAGTCGATTTCTGTGGGGAATTTCTGTTGATTGGGTATCGATTTCGCGGGTTTCGTGTTTTCTGCACTGCAATGACTTGATCGCGTGTCGCGTTTCATCGTGTATTGTCAAACTCTTGAACCATCCAGGTTGCTTCTTGTGAAAGATTGCTCTGAAAGAATCTGCTTGCACATTTTTTTTCTCAGTTTCTCAATCAAAAAGCAGAAGTACTTCATGCAATTCGCCTGAATTTATTTTAGGGTGGAGACATTTTGGTAGGACATGAATGTTGTTACGGTTCCGCATGTTTTTCTCACTACTGGTGGTGCGAATCACAACAGAATAGGTCCAAGTTAATGCAAGTCAGGATTTATTCGGAAATGGATAGAAACAGATAAGACACAAAGACGTGTCTGGGAGGCATTCAGGGCCGACGGCGCACTCCTGTGGATAGCAGCAGCCGGGATTTCACCAGAAGGGGAAAACAAACGGGATTACCGTAAGACACTGTATCAGCTGAGTGTGTGAGCTGAATCGGAACCGAAGTACTGCAAACCCAATTGCTCAACGATACGGGAGGGAGAAGATCGAGAATATCTAATGCGCGGGGGGGGGGACGGATCAGGAGGTCCGGAAAGTCCAATCGCGGGGAATCTGGGTAGAAGCATAGAGTATCCACATATATAATACGCAGTTTACCGAATCACCTAACCATGAAGGAGAAATCGTGTGATGGTGAGAGTGGTCTCATATTGATTGTCATCCTTGCACGAAAAATATGTGCTAATTGATTAATTAATTAAAAAGTTAATTACTTTATTTCCTTGATGCTGCCTTTTTAGTGCTCTCTCTTGGATCGGACTAGGCAGTCTCTTCGATTTTAACGATGCGCTTTACATCTGATTGCTAATTGCATTTTTTCATGCTGCTAATTAACAATTATCCATTAGGGAAAGACTTCCGACCCGTCGAATGGTGCCTGTAATGCATCAATTGCAAGCTCTTGATGAGCCGATTGCGTTGGTGTGTATTTTAGCTGCGAAAGACGAGAAAGGAAGTAGTAATTTTAATGTGTAGTCACGTTGAACGGAGGGCGAGACTGCCGGTTTTCGTTGGAACAGGAACCCTTAGGTGCGGTGATAGGCAGAATAATTTCATGTTCGGCTCTGTGGTGCAATGGGAGCGCACCAGACCACGAAACGGGAGGCTTGGATTCAAGTCCCATTCGTCCCGGTATATCTTTTCGTCCAGTCCCGGCACCCTCCCCTACCTTCGATCCTCATGACATGTGCCCCAAAGAAAAACTCAACCCTCAAATTTTTTTACGCAGTGATTTTGCGTTTTTGCCATATACCCGAACTAACTAAACTCAGAGAGAACAGGAAGAAGGCACACCAAGCGATCCGCATTCCTTCTATGTTTGATCGAACGAGGCAGAAAGTCAACCTAATTTGGGTGGTGATGGAGCAGTTGGATTAAAAAATAATCGTGGTCAAAGACCGCGACCTTTTCCTAACCCAACTGACCCATTGGTTCCCAAAACAGACAGACTTTCTCATTCTTTGGCCTTTGACCGAACTAGAGGAAAAAAATTGAGGTCTACTAACCATGCCAGCGCGATGAAGGGCCTCACCAGGACAACGAAGACTTGACCAGAAGGCCGTAATAAAACCTGATTCGAGTACAATGACCAAGCCTGGGAAGGACATAGCATAGCTACCAGACGCAATGGCCCAGGAGGGGCGCCGAACATCCCTGTTATGAATGCCCAAGTAAAACATAACCTTTACATAAGCACATTATATAACCCACTCATACCTCAACTCTCTCGGTTGAAACATATATAGGTATATCTATAACATATTCTTACAGTATTTTCATGTGATATATATCTTACAACATTCCGGGGATAGTCTACTCCACCACAGGTCACTACGTTCCGCCAGCCGCTGGAAGCGGATGGAGAAAAAGACTCTCTGGTAGTGTATTCGCCTGCACCAAACAAGGAACTTGATTGCAAACCGAGCTGCCCGCTAAATCCGCGTTTCAGATCGATTCAATAGAGTTCATCCGCATCCCGTGCCTTGCTCGGAATCATCCCTTTTATCCAATACCTGGATGTTCGAAACTTCAACTTACTTGAATGCTACAAGGCGGGTGTATCTGAGAATTTGCATGCATCCAGTTGAGGGTTCCCTGATGACGTTAGGCATCCCCTATTATTCATGGAAAGTGTGGCACTTTGAAATTCAGACGTTATTGCTTTAATAATTCATTTTCTCTTACTGCTAATTACAAATTAGACCTGAGTTATTGATGTCTGTTGAAACGTTGTTACCAGCGAAGCGGATCCCGCGGGACGCGGGTGTGGTCTAGTAGAGAGTCTAATTAGAGGCGACACCGCAAGGGGAAGAGGGCGGGGGTGCGAAATGCTGCAGAGACATATGATGTCTTGTTATCAGCATCACTTCCATAATGCGTGCTTCGTGGCAGCGGAATCGGGAATCGACTCGTTCGGTCGACCCAAAAGGATCACTCAAATTAACACGCGTGTCCCCGTTGAGTTCGCTGCTCGGCCATGAAGGAGTTGTCCATGTGCACTCGCTAGGTGGAGGATCGACAGCGACATCTAATCTGCGACCCTGTCAATGAATGGGATTCGAGCGGAGCGTCGCCTCTTATTCTACCCTATGGTAGAAATAAGAAGGGGGAGAACTCACTCCCCAGGTGTGTTCGATCTGGCACTGGCCTTCATTTCCTGACAAGTAGAAGCGAAAGTACTGGTTTAAAAGGTAAACATGACATTAACTCTAGCTTCTGGTCATCAGTACGAAATGGAGACAGAGGTGGTTAAGAACTAATTTCTTTCTAAAAAACTACATTCAGAGAGTTAATAATGAGGATCTCTCGACTGGGGTCAAGGGTCAGAGGTCAGGCGTGACACCTAGGTGGATATGCACGTACCACGACTTCCATAGGGCGGCTCACAGAGAGCTCTTCCCTCATACAGGACATCCTTCCGGGCTGGCCACTCTCCTTGTGCTGTGCCGACTGGGCCGTTACAATATTTTCTCAGAGCCTCCATTCAAACAAAAAAACTCCTTTTGATCCTGAACCGAAGAAAAATGTGGTACAGAGAAAACACTTGAATGATCCCAATGGAGTAAAGTTGAGTGCACTTCACAGACCCTTGCCCGCAGATTGCTCTCTGGGGAGAATTAAGTGCATAGAGGCCTTGCGTTTTTATTACATTGGAAATAAATGGAAAGAAATTCCTTATTGAATGGTACTCGCACCAGGCGAAGACTCTTATCGAGTAGAAAGTGCCAGTGATAAACCATGGAGTGTAACTTATTTCCTGCATACATGGACTTCAATGAATAGTTTCACCCCAAACCGCGCCTATTACCCTTCTTCAACCCCTTCACGCAGCAAAATTCAGCCTCCTCGTATTCCTCTCTGAGAGCATCAACAGAAACGAAATTTGGCATTCTTCTTCCTCTCTCGCCATAGAATCGTTCCAGCAAATTTGAAGCTCCATCTTCCCTGGGATGTGGAATACAGAATCACCTTTTGGAGGATGTGGATTTCATTCCCCCCCCCCCCCCCGTGGGTAGCCATTCCTTTTCATTTTCGGAGGAAAGATACCAACCATAAGAAAGATATTGACTCGTAGATGACGAAAAGCGGCTTTTTGTTGTTTGCGATGCTCCATTTCGCCATAAAAAAATGAAATTAGCTGTCGTTCAATTAGGCTTAGAGCGCTTGCTCCGGTACCGTCCCGCAATGTTGCCGGACACCGAGCCGAAATTATGCCAGATTCTAGACTGTTTCAATCTTCGTATTGGCATCTGGATCTTCTGTTTTTTAATGAATGAGACCTTTTTGTGCTGAGTTCATGAGTTGAGCTGAGAATGAAGCGGTGGTTAGCAGTTATTGATCGATGTGGTGAGATATGCAGATATCTCATCCGGACATCTCTGAATTAACAGGATGGCGCGTATCATGAATTGCATGCTAGAAGGCATTTTCTCCTCAGACCTATTCGAGATGGTTCGAGGAACTCTAGATAGGCATAATGTTCCACGTACCACTATAATGGTTCGTGAAACGCGAAACAGGCATCCAATCGGCCTAATGTGACACGTCCTCTCTGAAATGGTTCGTGAAGGTATTAATAGACCTGCGATTAGCCTAACGGTACACGTCCTGAGCCAGATGCCTCGAAGACTGCGATCCACCCTCATGAGCTTAATTGGCGCCGTAAGTCGAGAACTGAGTTTCTTTTGAAAAGAAAAAGGTAAGCCTTAGCGTGACTTGAAGTCATTCTGTTGGTTTGGCCTAGGCCTAACGTTGGTGAGTCCCGTAGAGAGGCGGGGGGATTTGAAGAATGGGAAAGGCATTGAAACTTGGTATTCACATTAGTACATTAACTTATAGCTTGAGGAAGGGGCGGCCGAATGAACTTCACTTGTGCATCCTGCAGGCATCGGTGTCTGCGGAAGACGGCGACGGTGTTCGTGCTGAACCTGGCGGCGGCGGACCTGGGGAACTCCCTCATGCATTCCATGGCCTCCTACTCCTCCTTCAAGCACGGATGGCAATTTGGGAATATAGGTAGGTTGGACCTGATTCTTCATTGACTTTCTTCAGTCAAGAAACTTATGCCGTAGTATTTTTTTCTCTCGACCTCTTAAAACAAGGACGATTCAATTGAGACGCGCGAATTAAATCATCGCGTTCAACCAGTTTACAACTGCTTCACCTATCGATCCGTTCATGAATGACTTGCATTGAAACGTAGATGGCGATGCCTTCCCAGACGCTACAGTCTCCCGGAAAAGTGCCCCAGGTATGAAAATTTTGGATGGAAACATTGCCCTCGACCTTCCCCTGGATGAAAGAGTCATGCAAAGTTTGGTTGCACTGGCTCCAAGGGGTCTGAATGCATAAAGGAACTGGCAGACAGACAGACAGACTTTCTTCTTTACATATATAAATATTTATCATCCGCGGTAAAACCTTGACATCCATTTCCCCGACTCAAATCAAAAGTGATTCAAATCATTTAAAAATTACATTAAAAGTTGTAAACATTTAAAAATAAACTAGCTGATACACGTTTTTCTGATCGAGATTTTGTTCCTTCCGTCCCATGGCATTCAAATGAGAAACACCTCTGTAAATTTGAACGGCGTTGTTCCGAATAAATCATTTTGGATGCGTCACGTCATCCCCCCCTCCTCTCCCAATTTCCCAATTTCAATATTTGCCAAATTTCAGTGTGTTCCGTTCAATGATAATATTCAAATGAGAGACACCGTATGCATTTAGAACCATTAGATATCAGATGGATAATGTAGGATGCTTCCAGTCAACTAAGTCCCCAAATTCCCCTTTGAAACGATTTTATTTAAGTTCTGCCTCATAGCAAGCAGGAGCCACAACAATCGAATTTCAAGTAGCCAAGCTTTGGATCGATAATAGGGATGCATTCCGGCATCGAGGAATTCCCGACAGCCTGCACGCAAATTTTCAGTAAGTTCCTTGTCGTAGCATGGCTCGATCGGACCGACCCGATCGGGCATGCAGATCCGTTGGGAATCAAGTTTCCCGTCAGGGCGAATAGCAATGAAAGATCCCGAGGTCTTGCGCATAGCGACCTAAGCGGGCCTCGGGCCGCAGTTCGGACCCACAAAGCTCTGTCGGCGATCGGGTAATATGTGGGCCGCGGTTCGAATCGGCTCGATTTGGTAAACGTCAGCGATTTTATTACATAGTCTTGCTGCTACCCGTGTAACATTCACGTCTTCTGAAAGAAGTTAATCGTCTTCTGTCCATTCAAATGACGCAGCTGGAATTTTTAACAGCCATATTTAGGGTCAGAAATATTGGGTGCATCCCGTGATTCCCTCCTCCCCCAAATTTCCCAATTTCCAGATATATCAAATTTCAGGGGGTCTCGTTTCATAATTATATTCAAGTAAGACACATCGTACGAATTTGGAACTCTTGGATATCACACGAAGAAGAGAAGATGCTTCCCATCCTCAGAGACCCCCAATATCCGCCTACAATTATTTCCGGAGTTCTGTCTCAGATATTTCAATGATGACGTTCGAACTTCTAACTGTCACGCCGTCGATAATAGAGGATGCGTCCCGTCATTAGGGAACCCGAGACATGTTTGAATTTAGAACGCCTGGAATCTGAGGTGGCATCTTCTCTCTCCAGTCGCTTACTGGCAAAAGACACCTCTTTCTGTCAGAGCTCGACACAATCGCGCAATTAAATGACGTCACTTTCGAGCTAGCAGCTGCCAGCATAGTGAAATAAATTAGCTCTGAGCAGGCTATGACAAAAGTGACGTCATGGTATGCTGCAAGCGTCAAGCAGAGGCAGCAGAGCCGCATTGAAAAAGACCAGAGACTTGGAGTTCTGACATTTAGAGGCATAAGAGGCCGGCCCGGTCGGCACCGCGACATGACCCGCAGGTCGGGGTCCTTAAAAGGAGTTCGGGTCCAGCGGGGCCATCGAGTCGATCGGGTCGGGATCGGAAAAGTCGATCCGTGCAGGCCTCCAGCGGACAGACAGATGGTGAGCAAACGTCAGCTATTATTATGTAGATGACGAACCAGGCCAATAAAGGAGGAGAGGGGGGAGGGCGACACCCCCCCCCCATGAAGGCAACACGATCAGGTCGTGTCCAAGCGACCCTCATGCTCAAAAGCCCATAACCCCCTGTAGACCTGCATTATAGAATCTGCTCTGATTCCGTATTAGGAATAACGAGAAGTATTACGAGAAAGAAAAATGCATCATTATAGTCCTTTCTAAAAAAAAAAAAAGGAAATCAGATCTCTCCTTTCGTGGCTTGATTGATCCCTTCGTTTTTTTCGGTGTTCGTCATCCCTTCCCTCTCCCCATTACGACTAATTGCCTATTATGAGAACGGACAGCGATGCCATGCGGTTCTGTCAGTTCCTTCGGAAGACGATGCTTGCCCGTCTCTCATTGCGTCAGGGAGAGCACAGCTCAAGGAAAATTGAGGATTATTGCTTTTTCGATTTTTTTTTTTCAGGATGCAGATTTTACGCCGGGATGGTGGGGCTATTCGGTCTGGTGTCCATCATGACTCTTTCCGCCATCGCCGTGGAGAGATGCCTCGTCATCGCTCCGCCTTCCTCGAAATTCCCCAAACTCACGCCACGAATCGCCAAGAAGGTAGATTGCGCAGAAGCCAGTGTCGGAAGCCAGTGTATTGGCCGAAAAAACTGAATGGCGGTAACATTCGTTAACAAAGCAGCTACTTTGTTAATTACACTCAAGTGCGGGGTCAACAAAAAAATTTTTAAAGTGGGAAAGTTGTAGAAGCTAAAAAAGGAAGTGATTCCGAGCATTTAGCGAGATTCCCGAGAGACCCCACAAAGGGCGACGGGGTTTGAGCTCGAGTGCGACAAACGAAACCTGTCATCTGCCCGTGCCTTGAGGCCCGAGGGAGCTCTCCGAGTTTCAATCCCCTTTTCGTCTCGACTTGTTTCCCCCAAATGGGTCAAAGGCTCTAAAAGCTTTCGTGAGCCTGTTTAACATCTCGCGCTGCATCTTCGTGGCAAATTTCAGAGAGATAATAAGCATCCCATGGGAAATCCTCTGCGATGATTTTCCGATCTGCAAGATCTAACGCCATTTCGAAAGTAACGAACAATAACACTAACAGCAGACGATGGCACGGTAATTCATTACTTTTCCATGCTACGATTACTTGCCACAGATCTGGAACGTTACTGCTTGCAGAAAGTGGCCCTTTTATTAAATGAAATGTTACTCTTTCACTTCTCTGTCACTTAGTCCTGTAGTAATATCGAATGTATTTTACCATTGTCTATTAAAAAAAAAAAACGCTTGCAGCTTTTAGCCTTGCATATCTCCTTTCTTACTAAAGGAAATATCCTTGAAATGGTCCAGAGCAAGAAGATACTCAAAATTTAATCCAAATTCCTTAAGCCAAATCAAGTTATTTCATGGAATTTTCAAAGATAAGCAGTTTTCGTCATCCTCCTGAGCGAGATCCTTTCGCCAATCAAGAAGTAATTGAGACATGGATCTGAAAATATACCTGCAATAACGTAAGCCAACTATTTCCTTTTTAAAGATTAAGTAAAGATCCGCATCGGTGAGATTTGGAATCAAGAGCGTTCGACCTTCCAGTCCCGTTTACTTGAGTGAATGCTTTAGAGCGAGGCGAAACGAATTAGATAAATATGAAATAAATTAGCAAAATACACGAAAGTAGAAAATTTAACTCATGAAGCTTCATAAAAGTAAATGCTTCGGATGAGCGATGATAGCAACTAGTCTCCATAGGGCGAATTCAGAGATAACCGAGAGATTCAGTGCAGAATAAGGTACATAAACAACGTTACTGGAGTATGAGGCACTTGAGGTACTCGAGGTTAATCCTCCACCGCATGCAGCACTGATAGGATTCCATTTAGAGCATTGCGTTCCGTTCTGGAGGACTGCCAATGAAAGTGATTCATAGAGGCCGTATAGGATTCAAAGACTGCAATAAAAATGAAAAAGGAAGGATTCCCATGCGTGAGACGGTTATTGGATGGAGCGAGGTGAAATTTTCATATTCGTTGGTAACAGCAGAACGACGGAGAATCGGGAACCCTAGTGACACTCCAATTATGGTATGAATTATTAACTTGTTAGTGACTGAGAGGAACGAATTTGGTGACTGCTGCAATAACTGTCCCATCACGTGACTAAAGGGCTTAGATGAGGTCTTTAGATGGATTTGCCAATCTCATTTTCATACTATTATTCTGAACCTATAACTTGGCAACTTAACTGGTATGAAGGCATCATAATCGATCATGCATAACTATTCATCTATTCATTTTATAAATAAAAAAGTTGTCGATTGTAGCTGGGAAACATATCCACCCATGCATCGGCGAAGGTTCAGAGGAAACTGATTTCGCTACGGAGGATATATACGAGGGGTGATTGAAAAGTTCTCGGCCTGAGGCACTTCCAGTTACAGCACACCATTCTTACTTTCCTTATGAGAAGACTGTTGTCTTTGATCGGCAAGTTTTCATCTCATTTGTCTATTAACTATAGCTTCCATTAATTTTTTTCAATGTGCTACCAAAGGGTTTGCTGAATAGGTATTAAAATTGAGAAGAATGCCACAATGACTTTTCTCATCTCTAAGGAGTCTTTTCTTCTAGCTGATCAGGCAGAGAAGGGTCACTAGGACTTCATCCTCTCTTCTACTGAGAGATCTGCTGAAAGATTGATTCCTTGGAGATGAAAATTTGCCAATCACCATCGAAGACAGCAGTCTTCTCATAAGGAAAGTAAAAATGGTGTACTGTAACTGGAAGTGCCTTAGGCCGAGAACTTTTCAATCACCCCTCGTATATGGATTCAATGCCTGAGTTCATTATTTGCCATTCGATGTATACTTAAACTAGGGGAACTCAATAGAATGACGTTGCGTTGAGGGAAGGGGAAGAAAGAGGGGCACGTGCCCACTTTTCAAAAAGAAAATGAAGAAAAGCAAAAGTAAATACGTATGGTGACACTGGTAATTTCTTCAGGTGTGCTTCGGGATCTGGTTCTACAGCCTGGCCCTGGTGATTCCCCCATACTTGGGATGGAGCGACTACGTCCCCGAGGCGTTCCTCACGTCCTGCACCTGGGATTTCTACACCCGGACCCTGATTAACCGGGCGTATTATATCTTTCTCCTCTTCTTCGGATTCGTCGTTCCCATCTCCATCATCTTCGTGTCTTACCTCTCCATACTCCGAATGTTCCGACAAGTCAAGTCAGTCGCTCGCCCGTTTTATTGGCAAACGAAAATGATATTATGAAATGAGAGAATTTAAAGATTCAATCAGTAAATTTCTTGAGAACACAAAATTGTTCGCACATATATTGAACATCGAGTCTTTCAAAAGTCAACACCACTACTCTAAAGACGGTTTATAACGAAGGAGAGGATTTCTCATATACTACCTCTAATGGCATGAATCATGCCATGAAGTCTCGAAGTTCAGCATGGACATGCTTTCTCTCAGCATTTCTTTCTTTCTTTCTCTTTCTCAGCTTTCTTTCGGAAAGGTTTAGCAAGAATAAGATTGTGACCAACAAAGATCTTCCGAAATAACATTCTTTGTGAAATTTGAAAAGTGCGTGTGAATGTTGCCCTATGCACGTTACAATCATCCCAGTCATATGAATAGCTCGAATGCGTCTAAGGCCAGATGAAAATTCTCCATCCATTAATTTCTTCTCTTAATTCCCATTCCCTCCATAAAAGCTTTTTTAATAATTCAAAACGTATTGTTTGTTTCTATGGCATCAATAATGGAGGAGTGATTATTTAATTCTTCTCCAGAGCTTTCCGCATAATTGATATGTTCCAAATGCATTCAAGAGCAAGCACTTATAATAAATATTTAAATAGACCAAGACTGATGGTGTCATAAAAGGGCTCAGAGAAAGAGCAAAAGGCCTAATGTTATTCTGGAAAGAAGTTTGAAGCACTTCCCGAGTGCTTCTCCTCAGTGGAAGTTACCTCATTAAGTATGAATGAAGATGTGCAAGAAGTTCTCATTCATTAAAAATGAATGAAGACGTCAAAGGCTAGCTCCATTTGGCAGAATAGAGAGCAGTGTTTTTCATTTCTTGACGAAGCGGCAAATGATACTCGAGCAGACAAGAGGGGCCGAGAGAATAAATGACATTTTTTGCCGCTTTCCTAAGAAATAAGGTGCTAGGTCTTCCCTCCCATTCGGATTCTGCTAAGAAGTTTGCAAAATTGGAAGAAGCACCATTGCACAAAGCGCTTCTCACACACACACACACACACACACATAGACGCCCATAAACACGTAGGGCCTTCCAGGAAGCAGCAAAATTAAACTCTTTTGTTTTTCAGGTAATGAAAGCCTGGAAAGCAAAAAAAAAATCTCCGTTTCAGATCTAGGAAGTTCCTTAAAACTCACTTCAATAATTCAGTTCAAAAACTCGCGCTGCAATCCCCATCCTCCCTCAGGAATAAATAAGATCAAGCTCCTGGTGGGCCAAGTGTGGAAGTTTCCCGTCGATTAATTGCGTCTAAAGCGGCGCTCCTTGTTCCTAGAATGGCTCTGGTAGCAACATTTTGACTTTTCTGCTTCTTTCGGAATAATTTAGGTCCGGAGGCATGTGGCTTTTAATTGTTTTTGAGGTAAAAAAAAAATATTTCGTAACTTGAAAAAAGTCAGTTTCTTGGATATTGAAGTATAAGTTTTCTATTTCATTTCGTGAAATTATTTCAAAATTTCATGCAACTACCTGTTACGTTACGTTACAGCCCTATCATGGAAATAAAAGTAGAGTCTCGATGCTTCCGCTTCAGCAACATTTTTGCGAATCTTGTAAACCCAGCGTTTGAATAATGGACGCTGACCCCATTTCATGCGTAGTTTCCCCCGCTTCATTTGCGAGGATCGATCTCGCACTTCGCGAAGGTAGTCCAATTAGAGTCTAGTTCCAGAGCCCAGGGCGCTTCCTCGAATGCTATTATCGGTGTCTCTTTCTCCTTAGGGAGGAAAATTGTTGTCTTGAGGCTCACCATAAGCCTATCCGTAACAGAACAGGAAATCAAATTTACCGTTCTAATCAAAAGAAAATAAAAGCTCGATGGTAAGACTTATTGCTAGTGCATATACTAGTACATAAAAAGAAATAATTGAAGAAACCTCGCACGTCGACATTCAGAAGTCATTCGGAAATTTTTCTATGGAAAGCATCTAGTTTTCCCATAAAATTGAATAATGGGAAAATACTCAATTATAGTCAAAAATGAGTCTTTTTTTGCATCTATTCCATGATCTCGTAAAAATGTGTTTCACACGCCCGACAAGAATTGCTGGAAAGCAATAATTATAACCTAAGCAGGTCCCCGCGACATCAGAATTAAGTTCCTCTGCGTGGGGATAGGTTATGTGATGTTTCTTAGGAATTAAATCAGCTAAATGTCCAAGTGGGTACATTCAGTCATTTCTAGTTGGAATTAATGCCTGTGTAATCTGATAGAAATTAAAGGACGCAAATTAATACGCCTCCATCTCCGCTCTTTACCGTTTCCCGGTAACACGAAATCACTTTTTCCCCTTTCTTCTCACGCCTCTTATCGCCCACCCTATTTTCTTCAAAGTTTTCTCCGAAGGTGGGAGGAAACTTTAATGACATTTGACGTGAAGGTGAGCCTTTCATTTGTATAATTAAAATACGGATAAATGAGATGCTCATCGGTTGAGGTAAAATAACTTGTGAAGTCGAATTTGGCAACAAATATTCTTAGTCTCTTTATGAAGAATAGTTTGTCTAGTACTTATCTCTGGGATCGAATACGGAGGAATAAACATTTTTGCTTAAAAGTGTCCCTGTCTCCCCTGTCTCTCCTGACAGCTCTCACTGTCTCCCTCAGAGCTGAAAGATTATTATTGTTCACTACAAGACTTGTTCACGTTGTGAACTTGTTTTGAAGTCACAAGAGGTGACTTCAAAACGTTCAATTTCGCAACGAATCACCGAAAGTCTCAGAGGCATTCTAATTGAATTATGTTTTGTAGACTTTTTCGGTATGAACTGTAACCCTTGGATTAATCGGATTTTATTTCAAGAATATGAAACCCTTACTCATGTCATATATATTTTTTGACAAAAAAAGGACGTTTAACAGTGCAATACGTATCTCGCACATGATTGTAACAGGATTTCCTTATCCGATAGAAAGGAGACAGCAGAGGCGATGGAGACTGAGGGCGAACCCAAACAGGGGGAAGCGCAAAAACGCACCGAGTTCTGGGTGGCCAAGATCATCTTCACCCTCATCGTCTTATTCCTGGTCTCCTGGACCCCGTACACGATCGTCAGCTTCATCGCCATCTTCGGGGACATCGAGCTGATCACCCCCTGGGTCTCGGCCGCTCCTGTCGTCTTCGCCAAGGCGTCCGTCGTCTACAACCCCATCGTGTACGGGATCTCCCACCCGGCGTTCCGCTTCAACCTCAGGCGGAGGCTCATCAAGATCCTGAGCGCGAACATGACAGAGGACGGAAAGGAGGACTTCCCACCCTCGTCCTCCGATGAGTCTCGCCTCCGACGCTGCAACGCCAGGCGATTCTCCCACGAATCTTCCACTGTTCGTACCGTAAGCAAAAAGTCGCATTTGTATACGCATGCTACATCTATTGATGCGCTTCGTTTTCATGCGATGGGCATGCCTTCCGATGCCCCTCTAAACGTCTATATCCGGTATATTAACATTGACATTGAAGGGAAGTGATGGAAATCCAAGAAAGAAGCCCAGGAAATCCTTTCAAATCAAATCGGCTTCGAGCCTCTCAAGGTTTCCTTTCGCTTCGTATCGAATTTAGCGCCTTATTTCCTCTATCTATGAAAGCTTCAGTCACTCTTCCTGTGAAGCCTGAAGACGATGTCTTTCACCTGCAGAAAGTCCTCATCTTCATTGAATACGATGCGACGTCCCGAAGGGCCTGTTGATGTCGCTCTAGCCAAGAAGGGATGAAGCAAATGGTACACTCCATAGGAATCCCTCGAGAGTCTTGCGGCCTCATTCCCCAAATTGGAAAGGAGATCTAGAGGGATCAAAATGGCTTTGCACAGGTGACGAAGAATAGTTATGCGGTGGAAAGGAACAGGACCTCCCGGAAATGAAATGTACGGACGAATCGTGCAACTTTTCGGAATGGACCGATGAATGAGTCCGTGAATGAAGGACTGAATGAACGTAAACTCTTTTTTTTTTAACGTTAAGTCACTCATATTCTCGTATTTGAATTTCGCTAGTTTCATTTTGGAGTTGCTGCTTTCAAAATGTTGTTTTATGGATTTTTCATCGTTAATTTTATCTTAACTGGACGTGAGTGAACCTGAATACATGTATCATGTGAATGTGAATATATGTGCTAATATATACACAGGATCGGATCCTGAGTTCTTCTGGAGACTATCGCCGCGAGGCGAGCAGTTCCGGCCACGACCCAGTCGCGTCCTGCCACGGCAATGGCTCCAACCGCAGCCACGGCGGCAAGAATATGCGATTTGGGGGTCGCGACCGCCAGCCTAGCACCAAGAGTCCCTCGGGAAGGGAGGGCAAAAATAATCCTCAGACCAAAAGAGAGGAGGATTCCGTGATGATCGGGGATAATTACATTCTGGTGAATTGCGTCGAGAACGGACAGGCCGTCATCCGCATCTCCAAGAGGGAAGGCCATCAAGAAGATCTTACGCCTGGAGTTTTGGACAGCAATCAGCTTCTCTTGATGCTCCTTAATGCTCTACAAAGGAATGAGAATCCGCACACAGTGAACGGTGAGCAACTTCTACTATTATTAATAATTGGCCTTTGATAGAAGGCGTCCATAGAAGCAGAGTCAACACTTGTGAAGCCTCTGTATCAAGACTCATGAGTCAGAGCAAGAGCATATTTAAAGAGTGGAACATTTTTATATATAAAGGACAGGGTGTTTCAAAAGTTTGTACTCGTAGGTAATTGGAACTATTTCATTTTACTTTTCCAGGTGATTGTTATTAATGACGAGGAGGGACTACACACTGCAGGAAAAGGGAGACTTAGTTTTGTTACCCGTAGAAGCCAGAGAGAAATTTGAGAGCATCTTCTCCAATTTGAATATTTAATGACATAAATGTATGGAGTTTCAATTACCTATGAGCACAGACCTTTGTTACAATAGAAATTGTCATTTTTGCGACTCCAGGCTTCTTTTTATTCCTTTGAAAATGAACTTTCAAAAATGGAAAATAAAACGAAGAATAAGTAAACTACCAGCTCTAAACTTCGAAGCAGACCTCGACCATCGAGTGCCCATACTCCCCGAGCAACTTACAATGAGATGGTGGGAAGATTGAGATGGTGAGAAGGTCGAGTTGGTGAGAGAGATTAGTCAAGGGAAGAATATTAAGGATTAAGGATTAAGGATTAAAGTAACTTTTAAAAATTTGAAAGGGGTCCAAACAGATCAGACGGGTCCAATGGAGCTGGGTGCAAGTTTCTCTTGGGATCAGGACGAGTGATGAAGCAAATTATTGCACTGAGAGAATAGCCTACGGTATAAAGAACCCGGGACAGGGACAAAGCCCCGTAATTTGTGCGATACGGAGGAGAATGCGTAATTCCAGTGACAAAGGACTGCCTCGTGTTACAAAGGAGCGGAAGAAGGCGATAAAGGGAAAAGCATAAAAGGGAGGTGTTCGATTTCCGGGTATTAATGAGGTCAGAGGAGGACATTTTTATTGATCACGTGACCTGAGCGGGATGAGTCTTAATGAGGGCTCATGAGTCTGTCATTTATTTATATCCTCGTCTGATCACCTATTGATTTCATTGGCTGGCATGTGGTTTCATTTTCCTCCCCTTTCTTTCCGGCTCAGCGCCTGTAACTGACGCGGGGATCGAGGCCCTTGACAGAGATTCCTGAACAGGTGAGTTCAGATGTCTCATGTTTGTAAAATATTTATTTCCGAGGTGTACCAGTCGAAATAAGAGTAAATTGAGGGAATCATATTTTTAAACGTCCAAAGTAAGACGTAATCGAATACAAAGAGAAATTGGAAAAGGAACCCAAAATAAATTTTACTAATGCCCATTTCATATTCATGTTAACAAAATAAAATAGGCGGATAAGGGCTATTCCCTATGGGGGCGATTTGTTGCAATTGGCGTGATCTCCCGGTTTGAAGACACTCGAATTCGCATGTTGCGTCACTTCCCCTCCGACTCTTGGAATCTAAGAAGAATCTTAGCGGAAACTAGGGCCATTGCAAAACTTATCCCTGAGATGGCTGGAGTTTCTCACTGCTTCAGAACGTTTAGAAAGGAAACTCAAACCTACATCTGCAGCTGAAGGTCGTTATAAAAGCAAGAGATCGACGCATTTCCTCAAGAGCGAGAGCGAGATTCGCAGAATCCATGTTTCATGTTCCATTAGATATCGTGAAAAAAAAATTAAATTCGGAGAAGAGGAAAGGAAGAGAGAAATTGAAAGTTGAATCTTCCCTCTGAATCCGGAAAGACATTTCGGTTCCTGGAAGGGAGGAGACTCAAGCAAATTACAGGCTAAGAAATTGCTTCTTTGTCAGTCAGAGAGGAAAGTCCTAAAAACAGCTCAACAACAGGGAGGTTTTCTTGCATCATTGTTCTGGCCTTTGTGTTCGAAGGGCATTATCTCTTTTCAAGGGAAGGGTGCAATCGGCTCATACTGTTCGAAACTTCCTTATGCGTGATTGCATTCGACTGGCATGGGAAGGGCAAAGGGGTGCGAAAAGGATCGAAGGGGGGTAGAAGGGAGTGCGGAGAAGGGGCCGAAGGGGGGGAGGGGGCCGAAGGAGGGGGGAGGGGGCCGAAGGGGGGTGGGGAGGGGGGGAGCGATTGGGGTGAAAGGGAACTCGGGGACTGCAGAGGGGAAAGTTTCCGTTTCCGCCAGGTCTTTTATTAGTTTTACTTGCTTCATTTGTGTCCGTTGAGCCATAATTGACTTTTTCTTTGTCCAGAAAATGGTCTTCATCTGTCCGGGAAAGCACGTTCTTTGTTCGCACAAGACGATGTCGTCGATTCCGTCAAAAAATATGTGACGCTGGTGGGCGTCCGCGAGCTTCGAATCTCGCGCGAAAAGCGAATGGGGAAACTCGCAGGCGACTGCAAATTGATATTGCAAAATCATTCCCAAGCGATTTGTGTTTACTTTTGTGCCGATGAGAAAGCGAATTTACCGGATTCTATTTCGGGAGAAAAAATGACGCAGGAATCGAATGAATCCATTCACTAGGAGCGAAGAAATTCGAGGAGTTTAATTACGATGAAGTGGAGGTGAGCCGAGGACTCTGATTTTCATGAAAAGACAGAAGAGGCCCTCAATGGAATGAACTATGGATCAAGGACTCAAAGTGGAAAAAGATTTTCCTCTCGATGGAGATTCTACATGGAATTTCGTTTCTCTCACTGGACAAATATCATCGTGCTCTGTTGGCACGATGATATTTTATTGTTTTTTAATTTTTATTTATATTTATTTATTTTTTGGAAACGTATTCTTCGTTATCTGATGCCATCCTGCACTCCGACTCCAGCTGGTTTGCCTGGAAGAGCCAGAGACATTTTCGCGACCGCGTTCCGGGACTATTCAAGATCCTTGCGACCATCGGCTTCGATCATCGATGGGATCTCGCGACTGCTTCAGTGCGAAGTCTGGATGAACGATGGCCATTTCGGGTCGATCCGGGTGGACCGCAGCCCAGCTTCGAGTATTTCATGACGTGACAGGACGGCTACTCTCAAATTTCCTACATTCGTGAAAGTTTTAAAAAGTGCTAAAAGGCTCCAGAGACCTGATTAAATTAGATAAGCAAAAATCCTAATCATAAATAAAAGAATAAAGAAATAAATCGATAATAATAAGTAATAAATAAGTGCCTCTATCTCTCGCCACTTTTCTCTTTTTGTACCGTTGCTTTTTCATTAAACTCATCAAGATTTTGCTTAAGATTTTGCCTTTTAGGCAGCTTGTTAATTGCGACATTTATTTAGCGCCGGTTAGGAACTGGACACGTAGCCGGCCGACATGCGACTTGAAAGAGAATGTCGTCCTGTCGGGTGGTTTCGGTCAATTTCGTGAGAAGCAGCGACGACTATTTGCCGACACTGTCATAAAAATTCTCGAGATTAATAGATGTTGAATACTTGGTGGCAGTTACGAGAAGAAATGACGTCATGGAGTCCATTGGCCGCCGTTTCTGGGCATGGAGACGCTGGGGCGAGCTCAAGAAGGCATGATTGCCTTGCAGAAGTCGTTAATATTCTTGCGCGTCAGAGCGAATGTGCGAAGTGAAGAGGAAAATGAATTTGTTCCCGGATAGCTGACGCTGCAATTTCCTCTCGCTCTTTGGGATCGTCGATGACGGAGATGATGAGATGAAGATTCCCTTCTCTTTCAGAATGCGGGGGTCAAGAAGGTCCCAGGGTGACCTTGAAGATCAACCGGGGGTCCTTGTGACCTTGGACCTTGGGTGTTTCGATCGCTTCGTCGTGTACTGAGTTTCGCATGTCAGAAATTTTCTCGGTGTCGATTTTCCTCGATGTCAAACGAAATTTCTTTCGCGTCGGGCGTCTCGTTTCTACTCGAGAAGCTCGATGCCGGTTTGTACAACTGAGAATAAAATTTATCCGTTGAACTCCCGCCAGGACAACATGTGATTCAGTAGAACAGTCGAAAAAAAAGGGAAAAAAAGGAGAGAAAAGGGAAAAACAAGAAATATAATTTTAAAAAATCGAAGAAAGCAAAGAAAAGAAAGAAAAGAAAAACAAGAAGAAAAGGAATGTCAGAAAAAAGAATTCAGAGAAGCGAAAAAGGACAAAAGCAATCAATCCCATTTGAATTGCAAAATCCAACCTGCATTAGAGGAATCGCGAGTTAGAAAGACCCTATTGCGTCAGAAGCAAAATTCCGAGCAAAGAAGCGAGACCTTTCGGTCGAGGTTTCACTTCCATCTGGACGGCGAGATTCATCCAAATGGATGAAGTGAGTCATTCGGGTGGATGAAGTGAGTCATCCGAGTAGAAGAAAAGCATCGCAGTGAGATGATGAGGTTGGCCGTTCGCTGTTGTTATCGGTCCTGGCGCTTTCGCTGATGAATTCTTTGGGTCCCCGGATTTTCACTTTTTCCTCAGCGAATTCGCTGCGTCCCGTCGCGATTCTCGAAGCGAAACGCAAAGGACTAGAAACGGCAATTTGCGCAAAGGAACACGTACGTTTCTGGGAAGCGATTGCCAGTGTGAAAAATATATTCACATTGAATTATTATGTTGGAACAGAGGAACAACTATTAATTAAGTAATTCGACATTTCCTGTCATTCGAGCGCGACAGAACCCAAGACGAATTTCCTGTTTTGGGGAAGCCCATTCATGGATCAGTTGTGGAGCCCAGTCCAGTAGTGGGCCTCCTTTCATTTAAGGAGACCCGCATTTTGTAACGAAATCGAATAATATGCTATCTCTTTCCCGTCCCCAACCATCAAAAACATCATTTTTCAGTTACATTTGAAAATCTACCCACGGTGGTGAAATGAAGATTGGAGGATGGAGCGTTGTGCGTGCTTGGAACCGTCCGCCACGACGGTTGGTGGGGAACTGACGGCTCCGCTTGATGACACGGCACCGCGCCCAAGGCCTGGGTCGTACGCGCATGCGCATTGTGATCCAGATCCTGAAGGGCGAACTGGTACTCATGCCTCGGTGACAAAATTTCAAATAAAAAATTTGCTATACTGATGACAAATTTGTTTCATCTTTCGAAATTCAGAAGCGCACCGATTATCAACCTGCTTGCCAATTTTCGCATTGGTCATGCTAATATGTTCTTAGTTATCGTCGGACAGCCATAGCGTGACACAGACGGATTAGACGGATAGAGCGGGACCACAAGTGGTCTCTTTCCTTTCAGGAAAGGAGACCCACTGAAAAGGTGGAGTGGAAATAAATTGAGGAATTTCAACTCAATTACGAACCACTTCAGTTCCACTCCTTCCGCTCCAAAAAAAATGTCATTCCCGATCCATGAGGAAAACAGGATAGTAATTTAGTTGCAAGATGAAGAAGTACCCATCAAAAATAAGTTGTGAGAAGAGAGAAAGAGGGAGAGAGGGAGAGAGAGAGAGAGAGAGAGAGAAGTCCGGATCCAACCGAATTTTTCTTGAAAAATTTTTCCTCGAAAGATTCCCCAGTTCGCATTCAGAAGTTTTCTTCGCTCAAGGGCATTTCCATTTGAGCTGCTCCAGTTTGTTCTGCAAACGGCGTCCTCCCATCCAGAAGCCATCCCAAATGATGCGCCCGTCTGTAGATTGAATGGTGGTAAACATGCTCGAAAATGAGCTCGAGTCAATATCCTCCGCCCAAGGGGGAAGAGGGGGGGGAAGGGTGGGGGCGGGGGGGGGGGGG
>CAJPEV010002476.1:0-44117 GCA_905338385.1 Darwinula stevensoni | reverse complement strand
CCCCCCCCCCCCCCCCCCCCATTGGAGAAATCCTGGCTACGCCACTGCGCTTATGCATGGAGAGGAGAGGAAAGGAGACAACCGACCTCGCAGCGGGCTTGTTCAGTGATTCTTCCATGAATATTGTGGTTGAGACACGTGAAGCCTTTTCATACGTTGTACGTATCTATCACGGCTTATGAGACGATTTCCCGAGAGGCTTCATGTATCATTGACGTCATTTTGCCATCGATGAGGTCGAACGATGACGAGATATGAACAGTCTTTCGAATCTTCCATCGTCGTAATCGCCGGGCGTTCGCACCTGTCAGTTTTGAAGACCCTCAGGGGTCCCACCTAAAAATTTCTTTAGGTGGGACCAAAAAAAGTCTTTTGGACGAGTGGAGCAAGAAATGGCTCATGAGGTTTTATAAAAGTAAGTGTAAAGTTCTCCAAGTCGGTCGAAACAACGGTAGGTCTCTCGTTTAAGGAACGCTCGACCTCGACACGTGATATCGAAATGGGCGAAATTGCCTCTTGATGTCACTATCTTTAATACGCATGCGTATTGTCGTCTAGAGTTGAAGTGCATATACGCCCCTTTACCCGGCGAGCAGTGCGCATGCGCATACCAAGAAGAAGGTAGGAGCATGGCTGCCCGCTTGAGGAGTGAGGGACAAGGGTCCAGGGACACCGACGGACCGTGACAAGGAAATGAGCCTCGGCCTGCTGCCTGACTCCACCTTGGCATCACTTTCTCTCATTCACTCTCGTGTTATCCATTCCTCGAGGTCAGCACTTTAATTGCATCGAGTAAATCCGAAAAAGAAGCCAGTCATTTTTAAGTAGGCGTAAAGCTTAGGTTCGAGGCTAGCATTAAGCTAATGGTTCCAGGGCAACCCATGCTCTTCCTATATTTAGGGTTAACCATTGCGTTACCAAGCTTTTTCACACCACATCCAACCATTGGGTATTCTAACTACTCGACACTTGGTTTTCGTTTTTCTTGTGCACTTCAGTGCACAAGAAGTGAGTGTGTGACCAGTGATTGAGTTCGCAGCATTTGGTATTGACGTCTGAGTCCCAAACCACCTTTCTGTCTACTTTCAATCTTTAGGGGAGCAAGATGTAAGACTGTGAAGAGAATAGTGGCTATGCCGTCCTGATTATAGCTACTACCTGACATTAATCCTTGGATAGGGGTAAGTTTAACCTTGGTCTAAGAACACTAGGTTAGGCTTGAGCAAACTACCACCAATGTCTATATGTCATCTCATCACATTAGGCTAGTGTTGTAAGACTTGTTGGCACAACTTCAGGTCTCTTATGCTAGGTGCAATTTTTTTTTTCTCCTTGTAGAATTCTTGCTGGTAGGCCTAGGCTAGGCCTTTCATGACCATGCTTTGCAAAGACTTTAAGAGGCACTGACTCAGCTCTTTTATCATGAGTCAGTCTCGCATAACTTGTCAGCAAAAGTTATTGGCAAGCCAAAGCAGTAATTAATGAACAAAACAAAAGTGGTCATAAGCATAAATGGTGATGGAGAAATTTTTAAAGATTTTGTTATCAGCTTGATCTAAGCCAAGGGGAGGGAAGGAGGAAAAATTTTAGCAACTTCAGCATGAAAGCAAAAAAGGAAAAGTAGGATAAGGGATATAATTTGCACAAAAAAACTCAGTCAGTATTTGTTAAGGCAGTGTCTATTGGCCAAGCTGGCTTGGCCCTGACTTTAAGGCTGAGCTGGGAATAATAATCTCTAACATTATTACTAACATAATATAGTATCCTGCAGACCACAAAACACAGGCATGTAGGTAGAGGAAGCTGCTTCGTTTGCCTTGTGAGAAGACTTTAGAGCAATCTTTTTCATCTCATCAGCACAAAACTAGACAGCTCTTCATTATTGTAGTATATCATGGTTGTTTAAAAGGTGTTATATCATGTCAGGTTAGGAAGTAGATGACATGCAACTTAACTACTTTAAGATGTCTTGTGTTGGAACATGGATAAATTGAAATCAACTTTTGAAATCACCCATTAAGGGCTCTACTCTCTACACAACTAGGGGCCTTGAGTGAGCCCTCTACCCTAACTATATAGATTTTAAGGATTTTGTCAAATCCTGCATCTTAATAGTTACTCTTTGGTTGAAGCTGCTGAAAAAGATGCACATGGCACTAGTAATATGATGAAAGCTATATCTCTAGAATACACATCTTTTAAGACTTTAGCCTAACCATACAAATTCTTTTCCACTTCAGAAAGCCAGCTCTGCCACAACTTAGAGGCCAAGCTCTCTTCTAAAGAGTATTGGTCTAAGAACTGAGATGTCATGAGTCAGGTGACTTTTCAGCTTGTCCCCCAAGTCAAGGCCGAGCCAGCTCGGCCAATAGACACTACCATTTGTTAATATTGTAAGTTTTTCCTTGCATTCAATAAGGGAGTCTGTTTCCTTTAGTAGCCCACCACTCATGTTCACTTGAACACGAGTCTTGTTATCTAGTTGTATTTCATAGTTACAATAATCCCAGGGAAGAAGCAGTGGTTTTTTGCTTTGGCTAGGTGGAGGATCTTTTTGAAGTTTCTAGGATGTTTATGCCAAAAGAAAATGGTTGAGGCAATATGTCTTCTAGGACACTTTTTCCATTGTCCACTCAATGCAATATTACAAATATGAATTTGTACTTGGGAATACTTAAGCCAATTCCCACTGAAAACTGTCAAGTTCAAAGGTTATTTAGTAGATTTCTTTGAGCTTATAACTCTGCTTGCAGGGCAGGCCTCACCCCTGTGATTCCTGCTTTCAGACCACAGACCACATGAATTTCATCACGTAGAAGATTCTCTCTTCATAAACATGTGCAGAGGGAGTGGGAGTGGGGGGGGGGGGAAGGAGGGAGGCAGAAGACAGTAGAAAAGTCAAACAAACGTTTTACTGTGGTAAATTAATTTAAGTTTTCCATGTTTCATGTCCTTGGTCTAATTCAGGATATTTGGTATTGCAAATAACAGTTTTGTGAGATGTTGGACTCAATATCAAAAGTTCATCCAGCCCCAGTAAATATGGGAGCAAATGAGTGGTTACCCTGAATGAGGCATCACTGGTAGACAATAAGTGCTATCCTGGGTGATGATCATGTATATAAGTCTCATTCTTCCCACAGACTTGAGAAGTTGATGCATTTCAAGATGCAGTTCTTGTGAGGCAATGAAGGGGAAGCCACTGATATGGCTGTCCTGTGACTGAATCTTCAGTACACTGCATCAGTCATGGGCTGCATTTCCAGTTGCTACAGAAGAAGGGCTCCTAATGTTTTCCCTGTCATGAATGTGGATGAAGAAGGGAACAGGATGACCCCAGGGAAATTGGAAGTCACCCCCATTGATTTGATTCTCCATCAGACTGGGAAGCCCAGTATCATATGGCCTCTCAAAAGTCTACGCAGGTCTTTTTCTCCTTCCTCATTCACAAGGAATTAAAGTGGATATTGTATCATATTTCAAGGCCTTGGATTGCATTACTCATCCCAGGTATGGATTTGATCCTGAGTTGAAGCTCTTCAGCTTTGAGTCTGGTCGACGCTGCTTTACTGGTCCGGGGATCTTTGCCTTTAAATGTGAAGCTGCTGAGTCATTGTTCAATCTTCTTCAGCTTCATGTTCAACAGCAGAGTGGAGTTGTCCTTGCACATCAGCCAAACAATGGCCCACGGTTCGTTGATGCTTTCTGTAGCCTATTGGGTACATGAGTCTGGATGCAATCTGACTCTTGTACTGGCACCGATGTTTAAAAGTCAATGTAGCTTTTGTCAAGATGCTACAAAAAGCTTTAAAGAGACAACTACAGTGACCATTCAGGAGATCTAAATTTTTTGTTATATATTGAGCAAAAAAGAAAATAAGAAATGCTGAAACCATATACAGATTCCTGCTAGAATAATCTGAACATGCCATTTAGACCACATTGTGTAATATGGTTGTTACAGTCATAAAAGACAAGATACAGGTTAGTATCATATAGGCCCTCTATATACTTTTAGTGGTTGAGCATATCTATGCAAATTTATTAACAGCAATTGTAATTGTAGATATGAGGCTAACTTCAAGTTTTCAAATTAATCTTTTGCAGATCTAAACATTGAAATATTATTTTCATGAGATCTGGTAGAATATCTATATGAGTATTTATTTTTGATTAATATACCTGTGTTTGATACTATTTTCAGGTTGGGGTCAGAGACAGGATACACAGAGACAAATGGTAATCAGCATTCTTCTACTCGTGAACGAAATAGGGATGACTATGAAAATCCCATGCTCTTGGACAATCCAGCAGCACCTTATGTGAATGCTCGCATTGGGATGCAGATGCAGAGCCCATCCTATATCAATGTGATTGTGAACTCAGAGAATGCAGAGACGCGTCAGTCAGTGACAAGCAATGATAGTGATCCTGGATTGGGAGGCATGAATTATGTGGAGCTGGACCTAGAAAGGACATCACCGGAGAATCCTAGCCTACTCAGGGACAATGTCAATGGGAATGTCCCTGCAGGAGGGCATTCAACCGAGAGTTCTCAAGCCTCCAATGTCTTTGATTCCCCCAACCGAGGAGACCGATATGCAACCATTGATTTTGACAAGACGGCTGCTCTTTCCCTCTCCAACTGTGGGATCGAATCAGAAGACACATCGACTCGAAGAACCCGCCATGATTCCATCATTCCCACTATTCGAGAATGAAGGCCTGTCTCAAATTTTGTCCCTCTTGGTCTTCTGTGCCGAATTCAAGTGTGAAATATTTTCTTTTTTATTCCCCAGGAATGCGCTGCAATCCACATTGGTTTCAAATGCGCTTGTGATAATTGCTTTGTGATGACATCTGGAGTTGCAGTAGACTTTGTGTACAGCACTTGTTTCCCAGAATTGTGTCAAGAGAATTAATACTTTCATAGGCATGTACGCAAGTTCACTACACTCTGCTAAAAGGGAAAAATTGTAAGGTGCATGATATTGTTCATCCATCAATTAGCATGACTTTGCTCAATCATCTTTCATGAAGTATTATTCTTTAAAAGAAATGTCCATTGGATGTTGTTGATGATCTGATTTCAAACAAAAGTTACAAGAATGGTGAATCTCTGTTATTATTTTAACACGTTTGCTACTGCATGTTGCATATGCAACATAGTGTTTTTTTTTTATCAGACTGACTCACGTTGCAAGTGCATGGTGTCTTTGAGTATTGAGACTGATTTCTCATGAAGTGCTAACTTGTAGAGATGGTTAGATTTTGTTGCACAGTCTCTGTATTGATTTTACAGGAATAGATTCTGATATCATGAACTATGTGAAAATGAAGAAAATTTATGATTTCTACATTTTTACTGACCTTGATTTAGACTCATTGATAAAAAAAAATCTTGGTTTTTGCTCATCGTTGAATTGACTGTTGATCAATTTTCTTTTGGTATGACTTGATGAAAAGTTTCTCATGGATATGCCACAACTTAAATTTTCTGACAAATCTTATTGTCATATTTATGCCACAGTTTATGTACTAGCAAGATAATATCCTTTTTTTTTTTTAATCTATATGGTTGTTGCAAATACTGGAGATTCACATCTCTTTTCCTTGCAAAAAGTTTACTAACTGTTCAATCTTTGAGAAAATCACTTAATTATATTCTGGTAGCAAACGTGTTGAAAAGCCAATTTGTTGATGCTATGTGAGACTGTAACACAATCTTGTCTTCAGTGACAGGGTGTATTTCCAAAATTTGTGTGTTCCAGTAAACAGGATTGCCTTGTTTTAAATGAATTTTTTTGTGCACTTCATCATGTTACCTGTCTCACCGTGATGTTGAGTCCAAAGATAAATTGTGCCCCCCTTTTTTCATCTGGTCAAAGTCTAGTGAAGATTCTGCTCAATCAGGGTTCTCTTCCTCTGTGTCTCTCCTTGTTCTGGAATGTGATAGCCTTTGGTGTTCTGTATACATCCCATACGAGTTTGAGAGACAAGCCCCTCTTTTATCTTGGTCGTGCTTAGGAGTACAATTGATCTTTTAGAGCATCTTGTCTCATAGGGCATTGAATCAGTGCTGTGAAATGTTGTTTTGGATGGAGACCTTCTCAATGAAGTCCACAATTCCACTACTCAGAGGTTTTCATAATCTGTCAAGCATGATTCCTCTAGGAAGGATGACTAGACTCTGGTTTGGATGAGTAGACTCTGGTTTATTGGTTGCACTGCTCACCTGCCATTCACAGAAAAAATTTCGAGAAAATATCTCATCCAATGCAATACCTTCTCTATTACTCAGGGAGAGAAATATTTTCACATGTCTTCTTTCATAGTTGAACCAGCTACTATATAACAGCCACAATGAAAACCATTTTGCCTCATCACATCTGAAGGCTAGGAATACAAGAACAAGTTCATGAAAGATAGGTCATATCCCATTTTCCTTCTGCTCCCAGTATGTGAATTAGGGGATTAAGCCAGCTGTTACCCTGCAACAAGCTCTACATGTTGCAGCATTCCAGTACTTTCAGTTCTATCTCCTGGCTTGTAACTCTCCTAGTTTTCCATGAAATCCAAACATTTCTACATGTCTTCATATTCATCCAAAAGAAGATGGAAATGTTCATTATCATGTAAGGCTTCAACTACAGGATGTTTAAAATGCTGTACAACCCTTGGCATAGGTAACTGTTTTTTTTCTAATTAATACAAGAGGTATTGGGAGTGGTCTCGTTGCTCCTGGAAAAGATGAACTTGAAAAAATTGTGTTATGAAACATGCCCCAGTGTATCCATGTTGATTCTGTGAATTGATGAACAAATTAAATTTCAATATGTTCCAGTTCAGCCAATGAATGTGGGTGCATCTTGTTGGCAGTATTTCAGACAACACCATCAGAAGCAGTTTAGAGGTGGCAGGTCAGGGAACTGGAGGCCACAGCCCTGATGATATTAGTTGTTAGGGAAAAAGACTTGCAGTACCTCATTGCTGTATGAGTGGTTTAAGTTATTGCATTATCCTGCTGGAATCATGCTTCCTCATGTTCTTCATCACTATAAGGTTGCAAAAAACAGCTGAACCATCCCAATGCACTGTTCAGATTTGACAGTGTTATGGAATACTGTGATGAAGCCATGCTTTCATGATGTTGCTTGTTCACCTCAGTACATGCTACTGAGGAACTCAAGTATGTGGGTTGCAGGACATCTGAACACCCTCTACAGGGTGTCCACAAAGTCATGCATCATAGTGAAATAGTTATTTTATTTAATTTTAGTTTTCTTTTAGGAAATCATGGCAAATAGCTTAAATCCCATGGATTTTGCTGTCTGGGGATATTTGAAATCACAAGTTTGTTTGGTGAAATGAACAGATTTGGAACATCTCAAACAACAAATATGAAATGAAGTCAGCTCCATCAGTCCAGATATGTTGAGCAACATTAAAAAAACCTGCTTTTCCGCTTACAAACATGTTTTGAGATTGGTGGGATGCATTTTGAACAATTGATGTAACCATCCTTACAAATAAATGTTTTCCCTACGATGTGTGACTTTGTGGACACCCTGTAGAACCCATGGAATGCAGTTCTCCCTCTCAGGTATTGCATTAATTGCAAGATTTCTACCATTGTATAAGTAGACTTTATCATGAGGCCTATGATTCTTTGATTCTTTACCTGTATCTAAAAGAAACACATGATTTACAGCATCAATTGTAGTGAAATTTTAAAAGCTAAGGCATATGTGGAATGCATTATATTTATCTGGGGTAAACCTTGTCAATTTTGTAGAGGATTGGTGAAATTGGAGTTTCAGGTCTATTCTATGCCTATGGATCCATGCCAGTGTAATTGAGGCTGGCTTGATGTTGCTTGAGTGCAAGCATAGATCCCCATTTCCCAATGGGGTGTCTTCTTTCCAGCTCTGGCATTTCTTGTAAGTGCACCCAGGAAAGCTAGTTTACATCAGATTGCAGTCAACTCTTGCTAAAATGGACTTCAGGGGATCGAGGATTTTATCTGGACGATTGCAGTCCTGACTTAGTGACCACACATTTTCCTTTTTTCATGGTGAAGAAAACTGCACTACCAATTTACTGCAAAATGCCTTCACTTCCCCCTGCCCCCAAGCAAATTGGGAGTCACTTAGTTCTTTCAACCAGCCATTTAGAAGACATCCTTAATTTTATTGGGCCTTAATTCACAAAAAAGGCTTCTCCTCCCTTATCAGATCATGCCAAGAAGAACTTAATCACAAGAGTGGTAAGAAACTTGTTGAGGTTCCAATGGCAGCAATGGATGAAATTGACAGGAGATGAATGTAGAAAATCTCTGACAAAAGCAATCCCCATTATCCAATTCCAGAAAAGTGAGAAGATTGAAAGAAACTGGTAGTTTTCCCCCATTACATTTTAATTCCCAGGTGATAGGAGAGAGATATGTAAAAACGGGATTGAGAGCCCCTTTTTTTTGCTGCTGTTTTCCATCTATTCTGCTAAGAAGTCTAGGTTAATGGTAGGGATGGTCCAGTGGACTAGTTTGGAAGCGAGTCCAAATGATATGCACTGAAGACCAGTTTCTCCTTTACATATGTCCCTAAAACTAAAACTTTAATGAAAGGGAAAAGGGTATATGTATCAATATACTTTTCTCTGATATTTTTTGTAGAAAGACCACTTAGCCTTTCAGCCCTTCAATTGATCTCTCCATCTAGTTTCTTTCTGAGACTATCAGGATGGCAATAGAGAGAGATTGGGGGGGGACATCACTGTCCCTCAAGTGGGCCCAAACATAAATAGATACTCTTAAAGTCATTGCATTCCACTCCTTTATTTTCAAATGAAATGACAGATTGCAAAAGACCCAGGAGTAAGAACAAAGCAGCTCTGAATCCACAGAACATTTATCACACTTCATGAAATATCCATTTAAATAAGCAATTGCCACAATGTGTCAGTAAGCATAAACATTTATAAAAACTAAAGAAACAAGAAAGTAAGGAGATTCCCACAGATCATTCATCTTAGGTAGATCAGTTCAAAAATGCATGAATTCCAACTTGAAATGCATTGGTTTCAGTTTGAAATGCAGATGTGAGTATTGTTGGTGATGGCTGAGGATGTTTAGGCACCCGGATAATAGTTAGGGTTGTAGGGTGGCTGCTTCTGCACCTCAGAGTATGGTGGGGGGTTGCCTGTAATGCACAGGGAAAATGCTTTTTTAGTGCTTCATATTCAAAGTGACTTGTCAAGAAAGTATATGTATATTTTTTCATTTTAATACTGCAGTAAAAAAAACTCACTTGGATACTGAGTAGGATAAGCAGGATAGGTGGGATACGTTGGGTTAGGAGGTGGAGACGAGTAGGGTGGGTTAGGTGTCTGTTGAGGATTTACTTGTATGGGATACATTTGGGCTCCAGCAGACTGTTGGCAGTATGATCCTCCACCCTGGCTATTTCTTGCTTGCCCTAGAATACATTCTGATTCAATATCACTGTCTCCCATTGCCATCTTCATTCATGTGGAAGGATTTCCCCATAATAAAACTCTTCAGAAAATAACATCTGACAAAATTCATTAGTCAAGCTTTCCAAAAATGCTTGCCTCAGGAAATACAGCTGCTAAACAGACTCCAAAATTACTATGAAAAAATCCTTTTCTGATGTCTTTTCAGGGGTTATTCCAATATCTTCAAAAATAAAAAAAGAGAGAGAAAATATATTGGTCTACATTACATGTTAAAATTTTCAATAACAATGGATGAAGAAACTGTTCCAAGCTTTCAGAAGACAGAGAGCTCAAAAAGACTCACTTCGTCGTCTTATTTTGTTGAGGAAACAGCAGGAGCAGAAGCAACAGCACAAGATAACAGCAACGACTAGACCCAGGAAGATGAAGACTGCTACTGCAATGTATGTCCCAATGCTGCAACCACAGAGATATCACCTCTTGAATGAATTTGGAATGCCACAAGAGGGCACACCGAGCTCGTAGCATCATGCAATTTAACCCTTTGAGGAGTGGGTTTTTTTGTAATGCCTAGATCACCTGTAGTGAATACATGGAGGGCAGGAGGATGTCAGCCCATATAAATGTGGGCATCTCATCAAAGGGTTAAAAACAAGACAAGGATTTGATTATTTTTTACTGGAAATCTTCCAGTTTGCTGACTTACAGCTTTGGAAACTTCTTGACTTTGGAGATGCCCCTTTTGATACGATGTAGGTCTACTGGGGGTAAATCTCTCTCCACTTCTTTGATGCTCTTATTCCTGCATTCCATTCAGCCATTACTATGATACACTTCATACCCCTACCAGTATTACTATTGGAGTGTAAGTCAAACAGAATTTTATGACCATAATCCTAAAAAGAAAATTTTCCCTTTTGGTCCAAAAAGTTGTAACCAGACTGGAGCTTTCTTCCAGCAATGGTCCCACGACAGAAGTTCCTTGATTTTCATCCTAAGTGGTTTCCCATTGTTGAAATCATTTGATTTGCTGATTAAATAGCCATATTTTCATTACCAATAATGGAACAAAAAAGTTGTCCATCGTGATCTACTGACTTGTCAATGAAGTGGTCTACATCCTTTGCATCAAAGATGCCCATGAACCGTTCACAGCAGCGGGCGCCATACTTGTCTCCGCAACAGAACCGATAAGAACTGGGATCACCAGGACCAGGACATGTGTAGTACTCAGTGAATCCTAGGAAGTTTTCTTTTTTGCATCTGTTTCCAAAATCCACTCCACCAACTGCATGAGAAAGGAACTAAGTTAGTCAGAAATTCATTTTTGTTACATTCCTGACATACCTTGTCAGGGTATGTCAGCCTGGGTTGAGGTTCAGTTGCACACTCACCACCGATGATGGAGAAAGCAATAGCTGCAATATGTGCAATGTTGATTGGTTCCAACATGTTTTTACAATATCCAAGTTCGTACTTGAGCCACTATGCAACAGACTGATGTTACACTGCTGTTGAAGATTATTGTGATGAAATCATGAGATCTGTCATGAACACGTGTTCAGTTTTGAGCGAATGCCTTGAGACTTCTTCTTTGCAATGATTCATCATCTCCTTTCCATCTACAATATGAAATGCCTTTTGAGAATATTTCCTAATTGAGGTCAAGTAAGAGACAGAAAAAAGACAGACTATTCTAGGGGATTTTGGTGCAACATCACTGATATAAATGCTTGCATATTTCAACCCCAGAACTAAATGCAAAGCTTGAAAGAAAGTGGGAACTTCCTTGTCAAGGAATATAGATGAAGATTATTTTTGCCCTTTTTTATGAATGCATAATTGGAGAGGTTCAAAATTTCTCAGACAACATGAGGTATTTAATTGAATGGAATAGTAATAGGTGTATTATTGTAACATGTAAAATATATATTTTGTTAAAGTGTGAATTAGTAAAGTTGAAGAAATTGATTTTGCCATCCATATTTCCCAGGTGGTGGTTTGAAACTACTTTGGAATTGAGGATAAGGCAATGGCTCCCATATTAACACTTCTTCCATTGCTTCCATCAGTTTCTATGTCAGGTCAGGATTGATTGAAAACAATGAGGGAAATTCCTTCTGCTGAAATAAGATGCCATGTCAAGAACTTCATTGAGACCAATTAGGTTTCTATTTACTGTATGACATATGGATAGTGACATTTTCCTGGCTCAAAAAATGTTTATATTCACAATTTTTTTCCTATGATATACATGAAGCCATTTGTCATTCCAAATTTTCCCTTTCTTTCCTATCGTCACTCTGAACTCAGAGAAAGCGGTTGAAATCTAACATTTTCATCAGTGACTGCCTAACATAAATGGCACTGGCTAATCACTCATGAGTCTTTGAGGCCCACATTAAATTTTCTCTAAAAATGTATGGTTTGCATGTGAGTATTTACATCAACTTATGAAATACAAATTCTCACTTTATTTCTTCCTATCATACTCTGAGGAGAATGTTATGCCAGACTCCATCTTCATAAGAATAGAGTTTGGCTTAGGCTTAATTGCTGAATGTCAGTTGAGGGAACCATACCTATGAAACCGCTGGGGCAGTCGTAACACTCCCAATATACATTAAGTGCTGAGAAAATGGTACCTTTACTCTAAGGAAAGAGCCAGCCAAGTCGAGTGGATGATAGCGACCTACGCGAGGGCAGATGCACGCGTTTAAATTGGTGAAAATTCCCTTGGAAGACAAGTCGAAGGTTTAACGCTATAGGATTCTGAAACGGGGTCGTGGACATGTAGACTACTCTGTGGTCGGACTGAATTGGTATCCCCGCTTGGAGCGCTTCCATCGATTCCAGGTAGAGGCATCTTTCTAAAGGGTGTTTCGTGGATTACCTAATGAAGCGGATCTCATGACATGAAAGTAGTGCTTTCTCCGTATTCTACAACCCGGGGTTGGGATGGGAAGAGGACCCAGTTCAATCCGAAAACAGTGTAGGGTTACGATCCTCCAAATGTGAGGAGGCTTAAGCCTACGAGGCTATCTCCAGATCACGGATGATCACGGATATATACATGACATCACAACGACGACTGAAGGGCGCCATCTTCCCCTTGAATCTCCAGGATACGAGTTAGCATTGTCTTCGAAGAATGAGTAGTTTATTTCATAGTCGCCACGACTTGCATTTCACTTGGGCCTGGTATTGTTAACTTGAGAGTGTAGCACCAGAAGTGTATTAATTCAGTCATATTGTGGAAAGAGCTCTCTTTGCAGCTGGTGAGGTCTTCAGAACAGTAACTCGCTGACCTCGAAATACGCCTGAAGCAAATAGCCCGACTGTTACTTTTATCCCTGTTTACAAGTTGTGATTAGCATGATAGCATATTGTCATTTTGTGTGCTTCATCGACAGCCAAATCGTTTAACAGATTGTCTGAGAGTAAAGGAGGATGGAATAGAAGTTGATCAGTATTGAGAGGAGGCGCTAGAAAAAATGTAAAATTTTACATCACTGTTTGCAACTTCAATACTCCCATGCGACCCAGCGATGAGGCCATCAGTCTGTTGGGCGTTTTCTAATTTTTCTCTTTTTGCACTAAGTTTTTGATGCAGTTGTCGTTCAAGTGACCTTTGGTTTGATCCCTTCTGTAGAATGCATCTATTTGCTCGGAAAGGATATATATAGGCTTTGGTTACTCAACGCTGGCGTTGGGAAATAGCTAGCCTATGGAGAGAAATTTAATTGTCTGTAAACTGTGCAACTTGCGTGGACGTGCCGAAGCTCTGTGAAGAGCAGGCATCTGTGGAGTTGTTATATGCCACGTCTTCGATGGTTGCGGCAGACCCTTTGTTGGGGAAAGCAAGAGGTGGAAGAAGCCCAAGTCCTCAATTTCATTCATTGCCAACTCACATGTCTTCCTGATTCCGTATTTCTCAACGAAAGAACTTTGGAGGAGCTATACCTCGCATGCAACCAGGTATTGCAGGCTTGCATTCTATGAATAAGCGACTTGCCTTAGATCATACTTCATAGGGTCATTAATGTAGTTTGATGTCCCACCTCAGCATGGAAATTTCAATTGGAAACTCTCCTGTAGGCTTATGATTGGCCAGTTTAGCTAGCAGTTGTCTGAAATTGCAGCATGTTGGACGCTTTCCTAGGTTTAGCCGTTTTACAGTTTTTTTCACTTGACTTCAACACTGTCTGAATTACATGGAAAAATTGTCTAACTCAAGTGAAAAGCACTAATCACCTGAGCCTGCAATTGCCTCTTATTGCCTTTGTCAACATTCAGTTTCTAACATACTTAATTGCAGTCAAAGGGCTTGTTTCATACTGATATTTTAATAGGACTTAAATTTTGGCCTAAGTTAACTCTTGAAGCTAAATATTTTGTTAGCAATGAATATAAAGTTTCATTTTTCAGCTAGAGAGAATGAAGCCATTCTTTCATGGCTCCTCATGTGAGTACTCACTGTGCAGATATCTGTGGGGATGGTAGTCAATATTGGGTTGAAGCCCTTTTTTTTTTCAGTACTTATCACAACCTAGAGCAGCATGTAGTATTATCATCCTTTGGATGCACCTAGAAGAGTGATATCAAGCAGACTCTAGTTACTCAAGACAAGAAAAAAAAAGAAGTATATTTTAAGTTTCTAGGAATACCTCTCCATGGTGGGAGAAAGAAAAAATTCCAGATATCCAAACTAAAAGCTAGGCCTCTATTGCCCAGACAATTTTCTTGATTTCTGTTTCTTCCTATTGACGGGCATTGCAAAGTTGCTGCTCCCTAAAAATAGTGAGCAGCACTTCTTCAATGCCATAACTGGAATAGATTCAATAATGAGATGGGCTCTATAGGTATGAGTTCAGTATCAATACAGGCCCAGGCAGTTGGGATTTGTTTGAAAAATCATACTGTCAGCAATGCCCAGAAGTTTGTTTCATTTGTATAACTCTTTCCCGATGTTTCCTGGTACTCCCAATAATTAAGCTACGGTGCAATTTTTGTTCTCTGTTGCCATGCACCCATTGATAGACCTTGTGTAGAAGTGACATGAAGGATTTTAGAAATGTCCAATCTAACCTGGCTGCAATGCTTACAGATGACAATTAGCTTCCAACAACTGTTAACAGAATGAGGCTCTTGTGAATGTCCTAAATTGTCTCTGAATTCTAATTTGCTGTGAAGACATAAATGTGCTGATTTTCTTTTGCAGATCAGAGAGCTTCCTCGTGCCCTGTTCCACTGCCAAAGTCTAACTCTCTTGAATCTCAGTGACAATGAGCTTATGGAGCTTCCTCATGCTATTGCATCTTTGCTCTCTCTGAAACACCTTGATGTCAGCAAGAATGGTCAGTTTGTGAATATATAAAACCATCATCTATTCATGAAGATGTTGAGTACTGGCAGACAACCAGCCAAGGATTTGGGATTTGATACCTTATTTAATGCATTTCTATTCTATCTTCAGCTTTATACACGCTGCCAGAGAGCATAAAATGCTGTCGATCCCTGAGCACCCTGGACCTATCCCTCAATCCCTTGGGATCCCTTCCTGAAGCAGTGACTCAAATCCTGTCATTGGAGGAGCTTTATCTCAATGGAACACTGTTGGAGTTCTTACCAGCCAGCTTTGGTCGCTTGCTGCGATTACGTATCCTTGAGGTGCGGGATAATTGCCTGGACAATCTACCTCGCTCGCTTTCACGGCTTTACCTCCTTACACGCCTTGACATTGGACAGAACCATTTTGAGGCTCTTGTAAGTTCATTCCACTTTCAAGTTCTACTGCCAGTGAGCATTTAAACATGTTTTAGGCAACATATTGCTGTAGAGAGGATTGTTTGAAAATAACTCTGGCTTGGGATGTGGGTCTCATTAGTAGACTAAGACCTAGAATACATTTTTTATAGTAATTCCACTAAAGTATGAGAGCCCTCCTGTTTTTATTAAGAGACTGTACTTGTGAAGTAAATTTGAAAGCTGTTCTTACTTATATCAATAATGTACTAAATGCAGAAGAAAAGATTGAATGAAACCCAGCATGAAGAGCAGAGCATTATGCTAGGCTTATTTCTCACAATGGATGATCATTGAGCTACCTTCCTATATTTATTCTTATTTATTTCTTGTGAAATCAGTCAGTTGAGATTGAGAACCATGAAAAACATTAGAAAAGTATATATTACCTCTGGAAGGACTTACAGTGCTGTTATAGAGTGGAAAGTGTTTCCTCTTCCAATATATTTTTCATTTCACTTCCTTTCCTTTTTTTCCCATTTAGCCTGATGCAGTTGGGAGTCTGGGAGCCTTGAAAGAGCTCTGGTGTGATAGTAATCTCATTCAGAGCATCCCATCTGTAAGATTGCTGGACTTTCCTTCTGTTTAGTGTGGACTTAGTCATTAGTTAGCTTTTTGTTGTTTTCTTTTTGCCTAAAATTCATCCGTTTTATCCCTATTGTACATTCAGGTGATATTGTCTGGCCTGAAAGAGCTGTGTCACCTGGATGCCAGTGATAACTCAATCAAAGAAGTTGGTTCTGACATTGGATTCTGCTTGCCTCTTGAATCCCTACGTCTCTCATCGAATCAACTTTCTGTAAGTACAGAGTTCTGTAATCCCTCAACCCTGAAAATGTGAAAGAGTAAGCATGAGAGGTTCCTGTCTTTAGTGCATTCCAGATTCAGTAGGATCCTTGCACAACCTGGTGACCCTTGACCTGAGGAAGAATGGTCTGATAGCCCTACCTGAAAGTATTGGGTCCTTGTCACGTCTGGAGGAGCTGGACCTAAGTCACAATCGCCTCACTATCCTCCCATCTACCATTGGATTCCTTCATTCCCTCCGAATGCTCCAGGCTGACTACAATGCTCTCTCTTTCATTCCACCAGGTAAGGGCCAGTATTTTTCATTGTAGTCTCTATAGTTTGTGATTCAGATCAATGAGCATCACCTTATTCATAGAACTGGGAAGTTGTGTGGGGCTTCAGATATTGAGTGTGGCATACAATGCCCTGGGTTCCCTTCCATCAGAACTGGGCCATCTTCAATCCCTTGGAGTCTTGAGGCTTCAGGGCAATGCCATCCACTTTCTCCCATGTGCCATCACCCGACTCCATCACCTCCAGGTCTCTACCACATCAGTCTTGTCTTATTTTGGATCTATACCAGGTGTATACTGAACCTTACTCACCATTTGAAGAATGGAGATTGTTTACTGAAGATAAATCATTTTAAGGGAATCATCCTTGGGATAATCCCATCCAGGCGTTTGTACAAGGTAACACTATGTGCTCTATTATACTCAATATTTGCTTAACAAGAACAACCTATAACATTTCCTTCCCAATTCCAAAAGAAATAAAGCTGGGAAGGAGGTTGTGAAGGAATGCAGGCCTTTATGGGGTTAAAATTCCTTCATTGGAATTGAAAAAGAATGCAGTTGATACATTTTATCATTCAACCATCCTGAGAGCTTTTTCCTGCTACTTTCTTACATGGATCTACATATTTCAAGTTTACATTGATGTTGGAATTCATAGCAGCTGAATTCATATCACAAGTGCAATAGCACTTGTGCTCTGTCAAAAAAACAGGACTGGACTCTTATGCAGAAACAATACATGAGGAAAAAGGAGATGAGAAAAATATTTACATGGCCTGTAATACCTTTCTGAAGATTGACTGTGAAATTGGGATGCATATTTGCTCAGGCACTAACAGTTATTGACAATTATTTCCTTTTTGCCGTTTTATCATTGATCTCTTAAAGAGAACCCAAAAAACTTGCTAGGGAATGCTGCATTAGTGTGGGAAGTAGAACTTGGTAAACATGGAAGAAAATTTCCTATTACGATGATCAAAGCAATTCAAAACAAAAAACATTTCTATTCACATCCAGCACTAAATGCAGCAGTTCCTTTAATGATGCCTTGGCTTATTTGACTCAATCTCCATGTGTACATGAGAAAATCATCTGCTGACATGGGTTTATTCCTAATGAATGTTGACTCTTTGGAAGATGACTAAGATAGGACCTTGTAAATAAAGCAAGGTTATGAATTGGTTCATTCATGCTTTTTGCTCAACATTGATTTGGTGAGATGGTTTTTTTATGTATTGCCAAAGTGATTGTGTATTCCTTGCAGATCCATGTGACATCAGAAAGGTACATACAATGCTCATTGTGCAGTAACATACTCAAGCATTTGCCTAGCATAGACACCCATCTCCTACTCCTGGAACTGCTAGAAGGGTGTTCTTTTGCAAATGTGTAAACTGAAGTGATGTTATGTATCCAACTGAAACCTGCAAAATAAATTTAGGATATTTGTCATAAGGTAACACCAGAGTAGTCACAAAATAAAAATCTGTGTTGGTGATGTAGATCCATGTACTATATGTATAATTGAAAAATTAGATATTGTACCTAATATTTTGCAATTGCCTGTCTCATTCATCCTTTGAAAATTGAGATGAAAGATGTAGATTATACATGGTTTTTAACTTTTTAACAGGCCATGTGGTTGTCAAGTGTGCAAAGGAATCCATTGGTGCCATTGCGATCAGTGGTGGATCCAAAAACAGGTCAGAGGGCCCTCACATGTGTTCTTCTCCCACAGCATCCCTCCGAGGAAGATCTCTCTCATCTCAGACTTGATACAGGTATGTTTCTTCAGTCATTCTCTTATGTTTGTATGCATCTCTGAGCTAGGATGATGTATGAGAGGTATTAAAAAAATTGTAAGTATGCTCCAGTATGAATGTTCCAACCAAAGCAGAAGGCAGAGCTTGAGCATACTTTAGGATCACTTACCTACCACCTTGTTAACATAACATTGCTCCATAGTATAGGCCTACTTTTAGAGGCTAATTTGTAACGGTCATTTGTGCATTATCTCAAGGGATTTCACTCATTTGCAAGGTGCAGCAGGAGTATGCAATTTTATCCTATGCATTGCGCAGTACTGGCACAAAGACTTCAGTGAGGACAAAACATCGGCTGGGGTGGCTCATGGTTGTGGAAGACCTTCATCATCAGTTTCTTGGGAAAGCTGAATCTGGTTGATGTTTCTCTTGCTGATTTTTGGAGACTGCTTTCACCATATTTTTGGAAGAAATTAGTGATGACAACCTTCCACAACCAGGATCCACCACTACTGATATTCTGTACTCAATTAACCCTTTGCATTCTTTTGTCAAGTATACCCCAACAAGTCTGATAGAGAGTTGAAGACCCTTTTCTGCAAAGGTCTTTGTGCCCAAGTCTTCATGCAAGCTCTAAGCTGCAGAAAGTGGCAGTGCTTTTTTCCTATAAGGGTGTTTTTAAAGGTCTCTCTTTGTCCATCTCTGAAACTCCATGAAAGACAGGTCAAAGAGCTTCATAATTATACTAATTTCATCTCTATAAATTGATAAAGACAAAACCATTGGACACCAAATTTCAACTCCCAAGAGCAAAAACTGTTTGAGGGACAGCAATTTGATATCTTAAAATTACCAATTTCAGTCTTTTGGACATGACTTGAGTGTCCATTGGTTTTGTCATTAACTTAGAGAGATCAAATTAGTATCATTTTGAAGCTCTTTGGATGCCCCTTTGACATGTCTTTCATGGAGTTAGAATGAAAGCAAATCTCAAAGGCCAAGAGTTATGACCTTCTGATAATGAAATCCAGAAATGACTTGTTTCCAAAAAAAAGGTTTGAAATGGCAAATGGCATCATTTTCTTCAATTGATGCACCAAAGTTTAATTTTTGGACTGCAAAAGAGTCTCAAGACAAAATTAATTTTGCTTTAACTAACTAAACATCTGCCAAGATTGTTTTGGATACTTCCAGTTTTTGCTGGAAGATTCAGTCAGTAAATCTTTCACTTATGGTGGTCATAACTAACAGGAGGATTCTAGAAAGTTATGAATTATTCAATACTCAATTACTCAGTGGGGTGTGGGGTAGGGGCAGGTAAGATAGGAATGAGTGATTTATTCTAGCATGTAAAAATATCATGGGTGTTGATCCTAATAATCCATCAAAGTGAGGATTTTGTTGCCCTTGCTGCTCCAAAGGGCTTCTCTGTATGCCATTAGAAACATGTAACTTGTAATTATTGAGATCTTTGAAATACATTTTAAAAAAGCTCCACTATTCTATTGACTCACATGTGCCAAATCCATTGCAATTTGACAATTGGTACTTGTTAATTTGCATTTGAAGTATTGTATTAATTGAGTTGTGGTGTCAGGCAAACCTGGATGCCGGAGAAGCTTGAGCCAGGGGGTTACATTTAATGGGGGACTCCTTGAAGAACACCATCATGGACTCATTCGAAACCCCACTCCTCTTCCCAAGGACCTCCGCATCTGGGCCAAGGTAAGAAGGCTTCAACTCCAGCTTATCTCTCTCTCTCTCTCTCTCTCTCTCTCTTCAACTTTCTCATATATTATTTGTCAGGTCATTCATAATTGCAAACTGCATTTACAAATAGGATTCCAAATATTGGAGATGGACAGTGTTTATCATTTCCCAGTCCTTGAAATTACTATCTTTGGTATGAAAATCCATTGAAGAATACCAGTATGTGTATTCCCACTTTATTGAAATGGATATGAAAAGCTGAGCCCTCTTTCCATTAAGGCAATTAAACTGAAGTGGTGAAAAATGGAGCATCCTCACTCTTATCCATGGAAACTTTTAATCATAGATCGTTTTTTGTCACCCTTGATAGAAAAAAAATCTCAGTCAAACTTTTTGCTTTCAGTCCTTCCTTTGACCCCTTTCAGTAAAGAGTGATTGGCATGATGCTGTTTCCATCTCATATCCCTGAGAAACATGTTGTTGACAGCGGATGCACCAGCAAAATCACCCTCGTCACCCACAACAAGGGGGACAGGGAGAAGGGTCAGTGGAAAGGAGAGGGATTGGGAATGCAGTACTACGAGAGGCCAAGCTTGTTCGCACTGGACTCAGCAACCCTGTCCCATCTTCCTCTTCCTCTCTGCCCCCCATGCATTCCCATGTTGTGTGATATCATCCTGGTAAATACATTATCCTGCTCGTGTATTGATGCAAAACAAAAAGGCAAAATCAGCACATTCCTCTCTTCCAAACCTGCTCATTCCAGTCTTGCCAGGTACCTATCTTTAATATTTATTAAGTAATTGGTTGTTGCTTTTCCTTTTTGACATGAGAGAATGTTGCATCATGTGGCAGCATGTATGTTTTTTTTATATTACTTTTCTTCAAGGACTCATCTTGTCCAGAATAAATTATTTGCTATTTTCCCTAGTTTCCTGTCTTTTCAGTGGCCACATGTGACTGGTTAGGGCTACTTCATGCTCATGTTGTACTGGAAAATCTTATCTACGTGGGGCATTCAAAATGTCTTGAAAGTGACCCTGCCACATAGGCATTAATGAATGAAGCAATATTTTTTTTTTGCCTTTAGTTATTCGAAATAGTCACTGGCAGCTGCCATGTATTTGTTCAAACGGGTCAGAAATGTGTCAAATGCTCCACAGTACTCTTCCTGAGGTATACTTGCCAACTGTGAATTGACAGCCATGGAGAGATCCTGCACACGAGAAAATTGCTTTCCAGCCAACTCCCTTTTGATTCTAGAAAAAAGCCAGAAATCACAGGGTGCCAGGTCAGGAGAGTAGGGTGGATGGGCAATGACACGGACTTTCTGCTCCTCCGGGTACTGTTGTACAGCAGCCGTCTTGTGGCTTGATGCATTGTGCAAAAGCTGTGTGCGGGATGTGCCAACTGTGGGTTTCTTTTCTGTGATTGATTTGCAGAGTTCAGGAAGGATATTGTTCGTGTAGTAATTACCAGTCATTGTCTGCTTCTCAGGTAGAACATCCACCAACAGAGGGCCTTCATAGTCAAAAAAAACATTGTGAGCAGGCGTTTATTTGACTGGAAATCCTGTTGCAGAATCTTTGGCCAGGGCTCATTTTCAGCCAGCCACACCGTGTTGTCTGTCTTGTTGGGCACTGTGTAGTAGTAGAACCAGCTCTCATCACCTGTAGCAATATCAGTCAAACGTTTGGAACCATTAGGATCGAACAGTTCCAAGTTTTCATGTGAAAACTGCACTCGTTTTGCCTTCTGTTCTGCAGTCAGCTGGTGTGGCTTTGCACATATCTTCCTAACATTCAGCTCATTGTGTAAAATGTTTGAAATTGAGCCAGCACTTAGTCCACACTCGTCCTCTAATGTTTCAATGGTTACACTTGGGTTTAGCCTGCAAAATGCCTCTGACACGATCTGTGTTTTTCTCGTTCACGGCTGATTTCGGGTGTCCTTCACGTGGCTGGTCTTGGCAGAGTGTCTCTACCACTATTAAATTCATGTATCCATCGGGCAACGTGTTGAATGAAGAACATTTGTCCCCGTGCACACGCTGTAGATCAACATGAATCTGGCTTGCATTATCTCCGAGTTTCATCCGGGTAAAGACATAGTATCGTTCACTCTCTTTGTTAAATTCCATATTTTTAGGCCACAGTCAAAACGGACACTTTTTTGCTGAACTAGTACACAGCCTACAATATAGATACAGATAGTTATTATTTCTTGACAAGAGTCAATGTCACTTGTATATGCCACTATCAACAAATCAACCCAGATACAAACCACTCCTTTCGTATATGCTCACTTCCAAGACTTTTTGAATGCCCCACGTAGCTGCTGTCTAGCTGTTGGAATGCAATCCAAGAACGCTGCAAGAAAATTGCTGCACGGTAGCCAGATACAGCATGATGCCCAGCAAAAATTTCAGTGCATTTACAGAAAGCTGGATTGAATGGAAACTATCTCTATTTTTGAGATTGGTTTGGAATGTTCAGTACAGCAGAAGCATTGCTGCTTTTACTAGAAGTGTGACTTGGATGCTGTAGCGAAAACTATTTTTACCCTTTTGAGCGATGAGTTTTTGGTGCCTGTGACAGGTGACTGTGCGTGCCCCCAGGAGTGAGTTTTTTCAGGAGCACACCTCCGTTCTCTCAGTTTTCGAAATGGAGGTCATTCCACGCTAATTCCACCAGAGCGTGAATTCGACCATCTCCGATTTCGAGGAAAATCGGTATACTCGTAGAAGAATCGATTTGTCGGTACCTAATGGTACCCAAATTCAAGATTGACGCTGGATTGGTTCTTGAGAAATAACCATTTGACAGCAACAAAAATGCACATATAGCTGCACCTACCTGAGTCATGGGAATTTCACCCGATGTTATGCCGCTCTATGAGTAAAATTTTGCTGACTTTTATGCTTAAAAATGTTTTATTATTTATCTAGCATGCAAATTTGCAAAAAGAAAGGCACGTTAGAACAAAAAAAAATTATTTTAATTAACTAACTTTAATTCATTAATTACTTTAAAGAATAGAATGAAAGCATTTTATTGCATTTATATGCGATATTTTGCAATTTTGCCTAAAAGGAAAATGATAAAAATGTGTAAAATCGGAAATTCCGTTTAAAAATTTTACTCAGGACGGCATACGGTAGGGCTACACTCCCATGATTCCCCATGTCCAGCATTCGATTCTGGGCACTACTGCTGCCGTCAAATGATCATATCTCACGAACTAATTGATTGCCAATCTTGAATTTGGTACCATTAGAAAGGGCATAGCATGCCCTTTCGAATGATTTTTTTTTAAATTCGGATTATTGGAGAGGTAAGTGCAAATGTTGGTCAAACTGTTCGAACAAGTGGAATTTTGGCACCACTGCTACAATCAAATATTCATATCGCATGAAGTTATAAAGTGCCAATATCGAATTTGGTGTCGTTAGAAATGACATACCATGCGCTTTTGAATAATGCATTGGAACAGGGAATTCCCGAGGTGGCAAGCGTAGATATTGACCACTGAATTTGAATCAAATTAAAGATGGTGGTTTTACAATTAAAATGACACCAGAGTAAGCTTGTATCTTAACTAGAAGAGAAGGTATTCTAGAAACAGTTTCACAATTCCAGTCTGTGTGGACGCTGAGCCAAAAATAGGTCACATTTAAATTAATATATCTGGGGATCTGTGAGAGAGAAAAAAAATGTTGAATTTCGTTTCTTTAAATCGATTCCTCCAAGTGTATGCCGATTTTCGTCCAAATCTGAGATGGTCGAATTGGCGTGGAATGGGCATCTGTCCGCGAGAGAGTCATACTGAAAACCCTCTCTTACGAACCTCCCCAAGGTTAGTATTTAATTTTTTTGTTACATTCTATACGAGTTTGAAGATGGCAGTACTGACTAAGGCGAGACATATTCAGGAACCTCCAAATTAAGCTCAAACTGACTGCATCTGTACAAATGTGGCAATTTGAATTCGAAGATGCCGGACGTACCGGTACGGCCACACTCCTGCGGGATCGGGAGCGTATGGCCGTGCTGGTACGGTCATACCGCTCAAGGGGTTAAAAAAAGTGGCGATTGAGCGGTTTGTGGTTTTTAAATCTACGGAGGATGATGAAGGGGGAAAGTTTCTTCAGGAAAAGAGAGCAATGGAATACGTGATCGTCACAATAAAAGGGGTGATGTCAGTTCAACAAGGAAAATAATTATTTCCCAATAAAAGCATGAGTGCGGGGGGGGGGGGGGGGGGGGGGACATGCAAGTCGTGGTGGGGGGGGGGGGGGGGGGGGGGGGAGGATTCACAGGCCTGCAAATGAGTTGAAATGAGACTAGTTGAGGAGGCCCTACAGCTGATTGACTGTAGTTGTATAGTGCATAGAGCAGAATCCGCGGAGGAAGATGCTCCCAGCGCGAATGAGCTTGACAGGCAGTTTAGGGCAAGTCAAGCAGTTCATTTTATACCCTGTTACGGCTGGCAGCGAGGAAGGGCAGGGGAAAGTGAAGGGAAGTGAAGCGAATCTTGACCCATCACAAAAGCAACGTATATTTTTGCTGTCCGTTAACGGACTGCTTCTGGATGATGCGTCCATCATTCAGCATGCTGTGCTGCAGGATAATGAGCTAGGCTCGACCGGAAACGGCGATGCGGTTTCTGATCTAAGTGAATGCACCAGTCAAGCAGTGGCGTGGCCGGGGTTAGGTGAGGCTAAAGGGGGAGCTGGTAACTTCTTGGTCCCGGGGGGAGGGTGGGGGTCGTTAGCCCAACTCCTCATCGCTACGTCACTGCAGTTAGAATGTATATGACGTACATGAACGTGTGACCATCATGTGATTGCTGGCGCTGTCATGAATTTTCAAGGAATTATGACTCATAAACTGTCATGTGACCCGAGTCTCAGTCTAAAAGGCATCACATGATATTGTTACGCCCACCCCTCGAATGTAATAGGTTGAAGTACAGGTTTTCCCCGGCAGATAGAGAGGCTGCAGGGAACGGAATGTACAAGGCATCTGTGTGCATGTGATACATCGATAAGGAAGTGCGCCTGCAGGCGGTGCATTAGACAGCCACTGATAAGCGGAGGACGGAAGAAGTGACGCGCGAGGGCGTGTTCGTATGAAACGCAGAACTCGGGATAGATTTCATTCATTCGGTGCCGAGAGTGCAACCCAATCCCAAGCTACATCCATTCCACATAGGTGTCAACATGGACGAGGACGGCGGGGTGCGGAAGTCCCAGCTCCACCGGTCAGGGACCGGAGACTTGTATCGTGCAGGTATTCTGCTCTTTCTTCCTTCACCTCAGTATCCAAGTGAAAGCGAGAATGAAGAGGTATTCGTACTCGCGATTCTCCACAGACTCGAGCGGCGATGACCTTGGCTGCTGCGGGACGCTCTTGACTTTCCTTTCTTACATTCTCGTATTCATCACCTTCCCCTTCTCCCTCTGCGTCTGTTTCAAGGTAAACCAGGCCCGCGGCAGTCTGTTTCGTCAATCCTTCCATGATAGCGTATGCCTAGCAAGGTATCCTCTTCCTCGAGCGCCTTCGGCTGCGTTGAGGCGGAGAATCCAGTATTAGCGTGCAATCTCTGAGATAAAATAGTCATCCACGTGATGGCCATGTCAGTGGGGCGTAAACGTCTGCGTGTGTAGTGCATTCGGTCATGCTTTGGACTCTGATAAGCAAAACTTAAAGAACGAATGCTGTGACACGGGCCTCGTACGGTCTATTGCCCACGATTCTCGCGTTGCACGGTGAGGAGAAGCTTTCACCTCCGCCTGTAGGCTCATAGTTTGCTTATTATGCTACCATCTTGAAAAGGGAGGGAGGATTCTAGGAACGAGGCTCGAGGTCCGCCCTTGACAATACTTGAGCAACGATCATCTCGTTCTCCTTTGGAGCGAGGGTAGGAGAGAGCAAGATGCTTAATCCAAAGCGTGGATGCGCGTGGGAAGTGAAGAGTCGTCAGTGGCGGATCTAGGAGGGGCGACCGCCCCTCCTATGGTTCGTAAACTTTTTTCAATATTAAACAATTACACAAGCATATTTCGATTGAAGCCTGTGAAATTGATATCCAGGTTTTACCGTGGATGAAAATGCTATAGGACGTAGGGTGGGAGAGAGACAGGGAGGAGGAACGAGGGAAGTACTCCACCTCTCAATAATTTCTGAATCTGATACTACTCGTCCGGCCAAATAAAAAAGAGCGGAAGCAGATTGAGTGGAATCGGGAGAGGGGGAATTCCAAGCTTCAAGAAGATATCTGATAAGAGAGGAGAAAAGGAAAAAAGATGTGAATTCAAGTGATCAAATTGTGAATTCTTCAGTAGATTCCATTAGTGCTCAATTGGCTTCCATTTTCATAGGTGATGTCTAGACAGTTCTAATTGATCAAAATGTGAATTCAATTAGTGAAGACAGTTTCTTCTATGAACTGAATCTTTAACCCTTTCAAGGTCGGATTTGTTTAATATTTTAGACTGGAGCTACCAGGTCGGGTTTTTAAAGCATAATACAAAAAAAAAAACAATTCTAGCTTCGGATGGGTGGATTTCAATTATTTCTTTTTCTCTCTACCGACGAATATTTACATCGTAACCAGTGAGGCAGCCATATTGCAATCGCGAATAGTTGAGCCATGACCGTGAAGGGGTTAATCCATCCATGGTTCCATCTCGAAACATGGTCAGGAAAAGTGTCGATGGAACGATACGACGAGACGAGGGATCTTAAATGCCGACTACTTCGATTCAAGCTCGATTAATCTCTGTCGTTTTAAGTCTGAATAAAACTGAAATCGATGAGGCGGTCGATTAATGTAATGGAGCAGCAGATCTACGTCGTGAAATACAGTGATTTTGATTGATTTTTCCGATGGCTTCTATGAAGCCTGCAGAGGCATAGTAAGGGGATTGACTTTCTCATCTGTGCATCCAAGCATCGCATATGATGAATGTAATTTCTACCAATTTTTACCAAAGGCGTCCGGTGACTTCTCGCCTATTTAGAACCCTCTGACTGGAACGACCTAGGAGAGACAGACTCCTCCCCCCCCCACTCCATCGATTCAGAAGTTGTGAGCTCTTGTAGTTTGGCTCAGTCGACGGAACAATCGAGAGAATTGAGATGAGCGAGATGCAGCATCCGCTTGGGCGGTGGCCTTCATTCCCACCTTGCATAGGAGACCCTCAATCTCCATCAGCATGAGGAAAAAATTCACAAGTTTCGTTGGAAGACAAAGAGAATTCAAGAAGATAAGACAAGGATGCCATTAGCTTTTACCAGTGCGAGCGATTTGCTATGGCTATAAAAACATGAACACCTTTTAGAAGACGTCATGAAACTATAAGGAAAAACAAGTTTCTCCAATTTTCTGTGCGAATGAATATGTACAGTGGAATGGCACTGAAAAGAGAGGGGGGAAAAGAAAAGGAAGGAAAAAAAATATTGAGAAACTACAGATATTCAAAATAAACTATTTGAAGTTTCACGTCAAATATATCGTTCGTGTTAGGCACTATTGATAGGTCCATATTGATTTCTGATTGTGATAAAAGTGATCGTAGGCCCTAGTGATTGGGACAGTCGTACGTGTGGGAACTTTCCCCCGTGGATCTGAACCAGACGAGAGCCAGCGGATACGCCTACGGTATCAGTCTACGAGCATGTCTTTTCGATTTCCCTTTCCGAAAGCGCAGCATCTCGTTCGACTCGGAATGAAAGAAAGCGGTAGGCAGCGGGGAGAGATAGGGAACTGGGCAGAGATACGACAGGGTTCGTCGGTGGCCACGTCTCATTAAACGTGGGGAAGGAATCCTCGAATGTGGAGTCGTGGAGAGGCTTGCTGTCTCCGCTTCGAAGCCAGATCGGAGAATGTCCCTTTGCGTGGTCGCTGCTAGGAATCTCTCTGGGTCCATCCAGAGAATTTTTTTTTTCTACCCGTATCGAAAGATACGGGTAGAAATATATATTCCGATATATTCCGATTAGATCCAAAAAAGTGGATTTTGAGTATTCGAGTTCTCGGTCACGGCGTGAAAGGTCTTGGACGTCTTCGTGCGACCGAAAAGGTGATGTTGAAAGGCCACATTCTTTCCTTTAACCGCGCATGCGATTCTTGGGCTTTATAGGTTTTCCAAGTCAAATACGTCAATATGAAAGTCATATGCGACGAAGAAAATCAAATACGTCGCTGTGATGGATGTTGGACTTTTGAGGAAAATGCATCGATGGTTGGCAATAAAATGAATATCTTGCACGTGGAAGTGCGTAATGCATGGTCATGGTCCGTAGACCAGAGAGGAAATGCAACTTTGTGGCAGTCGTCTGGCTCCCCGTACAAAAATCTCACCGGTTATTCACCGTTGAATCAACGTTGATTCACCGGTTTCAATTTCAACATGTTGAAACTTTTTCTGTACGGGTAAAGTAAAGTTTCTTTCTTTTAACGCGCTTTTCTCGAGTCCAAGATCTAGCACAACGACGCATTTGATTTTCTTCGTCGCGTTCGACTCTCTCGTTATTGTACGTCCTCTCCTCTTCCCCCCCCCCCCCCCCCCGGGGAACAGAGACTATTTACATTCTACGACTATTACATTCATGAATTCCCCCCCCCCCCCCCCCCCCCCCCCCCCCCCCGGTGGCGGAGGGGATGGGAAGTCCGACTGGGAACGAAGAAGCTCGGAATGCAGACGCGTTGGAAGCGATGAAGACGCACGGGTGTCTGCCGTCATTCCTCGCCGTCGGGACGGGGCTCACTTTTCATTTATCTTCGAGGCCATGTTTATCGTGGTAATCCCGGGAAGCAGATATCTTATGGGGCAGGTGAACATATTTTGGATCCGAGGTTCCATCCCGCACGGCATCGGGTGTCACAGGTGGATGAATCGCAAGCGCTTTGGGAAATGCTCCAATGAAATAGTGCGAATCGCAAACGAAATGAAAACGAAACCTCCACCCTCCACCTCCACCTCCACCCTTTCAGTGCTGGCGGGACTCAGGAGTTCTGCATTTTCTTCGCTTATGATATATGGCTACACAGGAATGCACGACCTCGATGAGGTCATGGCTAGATTCGGAGTCCCAGTTCGTCACACGTTGTCAAGATGATACCAGTTCCCAGTAATAAAAAGGGATTATTACTACTTCCTCACACTCGCATTTGCCCACTTCGCATTTTCGTCGCATTTCAACACTTCCTCAAGGAGTGCGGCAACGCAGTCGTTGATTTTCCAGTCGTTCTCAGATCACCACTCCCTCTCAAAAGACAGTACGCAACGGACATTTCTCATGAAGCCACGAAGTGAAATAGCTCCAGATGCTAGGTCAGCATTCGATTTCAAGAGAAGTTCTTGATGCTGTAGCATCTTCCTCCGGTTTTTTTTTTCTCACTGGGGTCTCACCGTGTAAATGCCGAGTTTCTTGTGGGGAAGCGAGAATGATCCTGTGTGGGGCTTCACATTTCCCCACTTAATGTTTGGGGGCTGGTGATGAACTGAGCAGGTGAAAAAATGCGAAAGGGCCCCTCTGGATCCCATTGCGAACGAGGCAGTACCTGTACTTTGTTATTTCTTTCGCATTTCGGCAGACGTATCTGCTGTCTTTATAGTACGACATTACTCTTCGATTTAGAAATCGCGTCTTCCAGTGTTGCCGCTCTCCGTCGCAGTGGGGAAGTGCTAATGGCTCAGGTCAAGTGGCAAAATGCGAATGTGGGCAAAAGCGAAGCACCCATATAAAGCTTCTGTGCTTTTTTTCGTTGGCTCTTCAAAAATGTTATCATTCATATTTATTTCAGCTAAGACATTTCTTTCCCGGTCAATGTTTTCGATGTTTTTTGCAAGCTAGGTAATGGAAAGTAGTCCAGAAATACTGGGAAACATAACGTAAAATAGGGATATGAGTATGGTCCAGAAGTGCGTCGAGTCGACCTTTTTGGGACGAAATCGTGGATCGATTCGATTTGCCGACACATGCACCAAATCGAGTCTGAGGACGCGCTCGGAACGATTCGATTTGGCCCCGCTCCGTTGGATAGACGATGGGAATGCGGCAGTGGCTTGTAAGAAAAAGTCGCACGAGGTTCACCCTGGGTTGGAGAGGACAGAAGTGAGAAGTGACCCTTGGAAAATGGTAAAAGGGAATGAACATGACCCCATCCACAAGTGAAAGGGGTGAGGGTACGCCGTACGGCTGCGTTTTCGAATAAGTGTCTGTTTTCAACGAAAGGAGAGCACTGAACTGATGGTAAGTGACCAAGAGATGTCTTTTTACGACGAGAAGAAAAAATTCTGCGAAACCTCCTCCCCATGTCTCTTCCTTTTATCGTGACGAGAACGTGCGGATGTGCCGATGAAGTCGTGCTCAGGACGTGGTTCCACGAGGTTCCTTGAGAGGATGTGGATGTGAAAGCCACTTCCGCTTTTCGAGCTTTTCGTGAAGCCAGTCAGCAAAGCAGAATAGAAATTTGAGATGAAGCGTACCGTCCGACAGTGACGGCTCGTGATATTTTATTCTCTGACATTCTCTCCTCCGATGCTTTGCGTGGAGTAATTCGCAGAAAAACGTATGCGAAACTGTTTGTTTGTTTTACTCATTGTTTGCCGATCACGAATGTCAAGCTGGAGATTCCCGAACGGAGGATTCCGGAGGTTTCTCGCAACAGCATGACTACGTAGGAAAACAGCTCACATCGATTCTGCTATCATACCGGAATTCCCATTTCCTTCCCGTTGACGGCAGCAAAGTTTCCTGTGCTTCACTCGGAAATACTCCTATTTTTTTTTAAATACAGATTTTAACAGTCGGCCGCAACGCCATCGGGCAACTATGCCAATTTCGCTTTCGAGGAAAACAGCCTCCCTTGTTCGCCTTCTCACTTCCACCCAGAAGACCTCTATTTTTCTCATCCTTATCTGTCCTCTCTCATTCCCAATAAACGAAGACGGCTGAATGGTTGACATAATCACCCTCAGCACCACTGGCGCTGCCCTTTGCTCGGAAAGGAAACACGATGATCGGATGGAAGAAGGTAAAACTGTCGATTCTGTAAAGTCTTCCGACTATCAAGTTTTTAATAATGCACGGGAAAAAAACCCACCGTCAAATGGTTATTATTTTCATACAATTTCAGATCGTATAGGGTAACTACTACCCAGGTTCAGATTCAATGGCTGATTCGGCGAACAGTGCTTATGGAATCCGTGCCTGATTCATCTCGAAAGCTTCCTCTCTTCCTTTCAGATGGTCCAGGAATACGAAAGGGCGGTGATCTTTCGCCTCGGGCGCCTCGTTTCTGGCGGTGCAAAGGGACCCGGCAAGTTTTGCTTTCCTTCTTAATTAAGGAGACTTTCCGAGAACGATCCGACTGATGAACGAACGAAAATGATCCTTAGGGCTCTTCTTCATCCTTCCGTGCATCGATGCATACACGAAGGTGGATCTTCGGACGGTGACCTTCGACATTCCTCCGCAGGAGGTGAGGGTGGCGATCTTGTTTCGTGGTTGAGGGATCGTCAGTGCCGTTCAGTTTTCTCTCACTTTCCAAGTCGATTTGCGATGAAAGCTTTCGCGGTGAGGGCGTCTTTGAAAGGTTTATATGCGGGATTTTCAATGCTCTGGGAAGTTTCTTCGAAAGATTTATTTAAAAAACATCGCTATTTTTTTTTAAACATTCTTTCATTTTTCTATGCTAGAAAACTTTCTGGTGTGGACGAGGCCTAAAGGCTGCTAGGCTGTGCTCTTGAGCTGAGTCAGGTTTTCAAATATTCCGTCTCGTGAGATGCATTTTCAAAACATGACGTGGTTATCCTTAGAGTCCGTAGCCGTAAAATCTTTGCTCATCTAGCTGTGTAAATTTACGCAGCACATGCCGCATACAAATGTAAATATACACGCGACAGGTGTTGACCAAAGACAGCGTGACTGTGAGTGTGGATGCGGTGGTCTACTATCGCATCTCTAACCCCACGGCTTCGGTCGCCAACGTGGCAAACGCTCACCATTCCACCCGTCTCCTGGCACAAACCTCTCTCCGGAACGTCCTTGGCACGAGAAATCTCCAAGACGTCCTCGGCGATCGAGAGACCATCTCGCACAGTCTTCAGGTAAGGACTGAGTTACCGTGCTCCCCCTGAGATTTTTTTCAACGATGAGCGAATATTCTTCGGGATCGTCACGTTCGAATCGATTCCATCGATATAGGTGGGGTTGGATGAGGCAACCGATCCTTGGGGCATCAAAGTGGAACGCGTCGAGATGTGAGTTTATTTTTCATTCGCAAGACGTAAAGTCTGGTGGCGACGCTATGGGAATCTTTGATTCTACGGCAAGATAAAAAACTAGACGCTATTTCCCGTGTCCAACACGGTCTCATAGCGCCGTAAGCTTCTACGCGATATTTTCGTATTGGATACATCCGAGTGTATCGTAAGAAGAAAGATGATAGGCGTGATGTAGCATATAGCATTTGACCGCGGGGAAGCAGCTCGAGTCCCCCGACGGAAGCTTTTCACCGATCTAGTTTATAGGCGCGTTTGGCGTCGTCGACACTTGAAACGATCAGGACGGGCGCGGCAGTTCACGTGCTCTCTGCATACATTTTCCAGTTCCTAGCCCACCTTGAGAAAAAAAAAACCGCTTCTTTTTCACTCATAGAAAAGACGTGCGATTGCCGGTGCAGCTGCAGAGAGCTATGGCGGCCGAAGCCGAAGCCTCCCGGGAAGCAAGAGCTAAGGTGATCGCCGCCGAGGGAGAACAGAAGGCCTCGAGGGCACTCAAAGAAGCCTCGGACATCATCGCCGAATCCCCTGCTGCCCTTCAACTCAGATACCTTCAGGTCCGATCTTTTTTTTGCGTCTTCCCCTCCCAACTATAGTGTTATTTCTATCAGTTGTTTTTTTTTTTTTTAATCCCGTTCTTCTCATCAGAGCCGAGAATAGTTTTTATTCAATTTTTTATCCTGTACCAAGATTCCGTCCTACCATGAGTCCAAGAATTCGTGTATATCTCGATTTTGTTGTAAGCCAATGCAATCATTTTCAGCTTCATATCCAGGCCCATATTTTCTATCTAAAAATCTTTCCCATACATCACGAGATTCTCGCCGCTGTTTCCTATGCACTGTTACGCAGGCACGGAATTCTGCTCGCGACCAGAGGAAATCTCTTCCGTTAAAGATTTGCTACCTTATGAGAATGAGAACTCGATCGGAATCTCTCGCATCTCAAATGTGTAAAGGTTCTCTCTGGATTCGCTGCACCCACGCCTCTCTTCACTCCAGATACCATTACACGGAGCGAATGAGATCTTTCGAATGAGGCATCATACCTATCGATGAAATCACGAGGGTTGCTATTCCGAGGTTCCGGGAATCTTTACAAGAGAACATTGGTAACTAGGTGGTTTTTTTACTGGAAATTGTTCTGGACTACGTGCCCTTCCCACGTAGTCCCATGAAACTGCGCAGCATTTATCTTATCTCTAATCCCGTGTTGCGGGATTAGAGATAAAAAAATAAAATGAATAGGAAATGAAAAAGAAGGAATTACCTCGGTTCTTCGCAAGAGAATCGGCAACTCGTGTCTGCGCATAATCTTTCGATTGAAATCGGGTAACAGCCAGCCATTAGACGCTTGAGTGCTGGAAAGAAGTCGTTCAAGGTACCTCTTGGTACCTTGCACTCTTGGTACTAGATACCCCTTTGTACCATGTACTCTTGGTACAAAGTACCTCCACCCGGTGTCGAAGAAAAAGAGACCTGATTTCATACGGCAAGGGGTGCTGTTGCTCGGGGATGATGCCCATCACGGTTAATATTACACTGGAGTTCTGTCGCGTCCACCTTATCACTGCTTCGTGTAAAAATCTCCCGCCATCAGATTTCTGACTTCTACCGGCACTTAGTCGCCGAATGGCTGGCCACCAATCGTTTTCAACCAGCAGATGAAATCCGGGTAGAACTTTAATAGTAACCTTCGTAATTGTCAGACTCGATGACAAAGAAAAGGTAGAATTCCGTATCTGAATGTTTGACTTGGAAGGCCGCCTCTCTCTCCCCCTCCCCCTTCCCCCTTCCCCCTTCCCCCTTCCCCCTTCCCCCCTTGGCAGGTGATCCATGCATCCTTATCTCATTTTTAATTCAGTTGGTCGGGGCAGTTCATTGTCTAGTCACATGCAGATATGCGCATCTTTGTCTTTTATGTGAATTAATTTCTGATAACATTTACATGGGAATTGCAGAAAGGACATTATAGTCCCTTCTCCCTGAACCCCACGACGACATTTAATCAGAAATTACATTACAAAATGATAGTGAGCGAAGGCAGGGCTGGAAGTGGAAGGTATTGATATTTCGGAATGGATTCAGGGCCATTTTTTTTTATCGATGAAAGTCGATCGAAAGTATGCGCGTAATCGTTTAACCTGTTTCTCCTGCCTGTCAATTTCGTGTCGTCTCCTCGTTCAAAACACTTTCATCGTCGGTGATAAAAAGTACACCGACAGAAACGTTCTCCGTTTTGACTCCAATTTTTCTCCGAATTTTGTTTCAAATTTTGATCTTGCTTTCTCTTTGTTTTCTCAGACCCTCCAGTCGATCAGTGCAGAGAAGAACTCGACCATTTTGTTTCCTCTCCCCATCGACGTCCTCTCCTACTTCATGCGGGACAAGTAGCGAGACGAATCCGCTGGCCTCAACCTCACCGTCCCGAAGAGGAAAAATTTCCGAGTGCAGAGCATGAAGCCTTTCCGTACGGATCAATCTCTGCCTTTAATTCGTCCTGATTAATTTTTATTGCCGATTTTTGCTTGAACTTACAGCATAGCGTGGCATAATTGGATGTATCATAAGATAAAAAGACGATTTATACTGCGTTTCTGTTCGACTTTATTTCTATTAACTCGCAACGAGAGGCATTTCAGCGTCAAGCGATTCGAGGCAGATGGGAACGAGGGAGTCGATAAATGTCCATCGGACCGTGAAGTGGACATATATATGGACGAGTGTGAAAGAGGATCGGGGAGGGATGGGGGGGCTAAACAATGGAAAGAATCTCCCTTGAATGGTCGTCTGATCGCATGATGTTCAGTCAGGTAGGCTAATTCCATGCTGGCGGTACAACGGTAATGTGGTACAGCTACAAAACTATTGAAGATTCTGAAGTAAAAGTTGCATGCAGATATATTTTTCCCATCTAATCGCCCTTTGTCGCTCATAATGCAACATAGAGCATTCCCGCATAGGCAGGGCATCCCCGCATAGGCGGGGTATCTAACCCGCACGCACTGGTAACCTTCGAATTGTTTTGAATGCAAAAAAGCATGACCAGGAATAATGCGATTGCAAGGACCTCTGTGTCTGTGGTTCACGAACCCAAGTATCTCATACTGTCGGTAGTTACACTCGTGGTAGTTTTCATTAGCGTTGTGGAGGACATATTTTGCCCCCAGGGACATTAGCGTCTTTTCATTTCAAGGACTGACTGTGAATGTTTCGAAATAACCTGTCAAAACTCCGAAGGACTGTGGTTGCCAAATCGGACATTTCTAAGGAGGCGAAACTTTCAGTTTTTAAGTGTGTTTACCTCCCAACCTTCACAAATGATCATGAACTCTTGTTAATGACAGAAAGGATCAGGTCGCGGATACAAGATGTGGTTCTTCCAGCGAGTGTCGGATTTCACGCCGAGTAGGAGGATGTTGTGCCCCGCCATCCGTGAGATTCTCCGTGTCGAGCGGATACGCATTCGGATGAGAGATCGCAGGCCGATTGGTTCTGACACGTCTTCCGCATGCCTTCCAAGAGCCTTCCTAAAAGTATCTTTCCATCTGAAATGACCGGCAGAAATTAAGCCTCTCGTGCGAGATCGGTGGGCTAAGTGCCGAACACCATCTGCCGAACTTGAGTCCACTGCCCAGGATGGCGAACACAGACCTTCATCAATCGTGAAAGCTAAAAAAATCGGCCAAGTCATAAAACGCAAGCAGGAAAGCCTTTCATGGTTGCGACGGCGCGAACCGCCGCTCCTGACCTAAAAAAAATTAACTTCACAGTGAAACAATGCACCAACAAGGAATATATTCAAGCAGAGAAGTTGCAGTCGGTTGGTGGAAATGCGACAAGCATTCACAGTGAGCTGTGTCAATTAACACTTTCGCTCCGGAGGGTGTGACAAAATTGTTTAAAATTGTTTAGAAGGCTGCAAAAAAAAGTGTATAACTTCGAAACGCAAAATGTTAGAGATTTGGGGTGGATTTTTTAACAGAGAACTATCCGATAATGCTGCTTTATTTACAGGAAATATGCGTTTTCTCTGCGTTTTCCCTTTTCATGACAAAATCCAATTTTGTCATGAAAGTCAATACGGGGGAATATGGCCATCTCGATTTGGGGTTGTATGAACACATGCTTCATTTAATGGTAGCACTGCATTGACCTATTGGTAGTGTCAGCTTCCTTTCATGAGGGACCTCAGGCAGTAAAACGATCATACTATGCGCTTCCTATGGATATATGGATAGACATACTGGACATCTGGACGAAATATGCAGTACTCGTACATGAGGAGGCCGTGCATGAGGGTATGCTTATGCACCCCCTTCTGCATTGCTTGACATTTTCCAGAAATTTTTGTTGCATGAAACTTGAATGCAAATAAATATCCCTCGTACAAATAGGGGATTCTGTGATTTTTGGCACTATTTATCCATGCATGCAAAAACAAAGCAACTTTTTTCCTGTAATGGAAGACCTCTAATTTAGACTCGTTGCGCATAGTCACTTTAATCTAAGCTTGATCGCTCCTCTTACACACACACACAGTCTCTAGATATTGTCTCCTAATCACGTGCATTGTTACTCAAAAGCAAAAGCTTTGCAATCCTGTTTTCCTCAATGGTTCCTCGAGTCAGGTAATGATGTCGACTTCTTTGTTTGTCCTCGGTGCAGTTAGTGTTTCTTTTTCAACTGCTGAGAGTCCTTTATCATGTTTCAAGATGCTCAGCATGTTCCAGTATATTTCACAAGTTCCTGGACAACCTGGAGTTGTTTTTTCAGAAGTGACCATATTCCCCCAACTATAGGGTTAATATGGTATCTTGAGACCTACTCGAAAAAGACCCAAAGACGCCATAACCATAGGTTTTTTTTGCATACGCATTGCTGGCATTTAGCAAAGGAGATAGCAATCAATATTTTAGAAACAGTGTAAAGTCTAATTCAACCTTGATGGGCCATGATGACCAGATTTCATTTTGTAGGGCCATATTCCCCCAAATTACCCTATAATGTCCAATATAGAGAACCCCGGATGTCACTGTCGATCCTCCACCTAGCGTGCACTCATCAACTACCCCTCCATGGCCGAACAGCGGACTCAACGAGACACGCGTGTAACGCAGTGAGCTAAGAAAAAGAACTGGAGATTGCGCGCCCATTGGAGTGGTATAAGGAAAATGTTGTTTTTTTTCCATTTTGAAGCCATATTGGTTGGGAACAGGATAAAGCGGGCCTGCGGTGAGCATTGGCCGAGTAATGGAGCAGGTACCGCGGGAACATTGGAGCAGCCTTTCTGAATACTCCAGCATGCCCTGCCAATACCCGCCAACACCTCTACCATGCACCTCATGGTCGCCCTTCGTCTCCTTTAACCTATGTTTACCTTTGAACGTTCTCTCTAAGTTCGTTTGACTTAATGCCTTAGACTTGCTGTAAAATACGTCGTCTGTGATAATGCAAGGGCGGCGTAACGTTATCACCTTTGTAGTCTTTGTATCAATCTCAGCAAAGGCAGGCCTGGAACTTGGAGGCCCACTCGAGAAATAGGAGACTCGCCCACATGAAAGAAGAGTTCCGACGTGACGTTATCAGCCCTATGATACTCCCCCAGAATTATTAGGCCTCCAGTACCATGACTACCTGCCATCATGATCACGACAGCAAGAACACTGGGATGGGAAATTATGAAAAATCCCATTATAGTGAATGGAGAAGATCCAACACGGACCCAACTAAGATGGCTTCCAATTGCCGCAAATCCATTCAATTGTGCGCCATCTCCAGTTCTTTTTCTTAGTTCAGTGGTGTTACGCTGATGGATCCCTTTGGGTCGAATTCCCGAACGAGTCGATTCCTAATTCCGCTGCCACGAAGCACGCCTCATGGTAGTGTTGTTAATAACAAGCCACCAGATGTCTCTGTACTATTTCCAACCCCCCGTCCCCCCTTACCCTTCGGAGTGTCACCTCCAGTTACACTCTTTACTTTATGTTAGAATGGCAGAGCCCTGTAAGCCTGGCGCTTTAGGCCGTGGATGGCCTAGGCATCGTCGATAGTGGGCGTCCAAATCGGAGAAATTCAGCTATTTATTCCTGTACGCCTCGTAATTTTAACTGATGCGGACAATAGGCTTGCGGCTGACGGTTTTTCGGTTGAATTTCTTCTCCAATTGTCATGTGGTTCCCGTTACGTTCCGGCCGAATTCGGAATAAAACCGAGCAATGGGTACACGATTATCGATAATTAGACGTTCCTCAGTCATTTTCCTTCATCTCCTTTCAATTGAAATCGATCACATTGGAGACGCAATCCATCAGACACACGACAGACAACGTGACTCAGCGCCGCAGGCGTGTTTTCAAATGTGAGCGCCTTTGATTGACCCCCGAAAAAGGAATTCAAATTACGTCTCAGGAAAAATGATACCATCGAAAAAAATGCCAACACTTTTTACTTGATAGGGAATTATGACCTTCTTTCGAATGGTGTAAACCATGTCTCAATTAAATCTAGCATTGCGAAGTAATTAATTTTCCAAAAGTGGGCAGGACTCCTGACACACCCTATAGTATTGCCATCCACTGGGTGAGTCTTTTAAAAGTAGATTAAAAGTAGACCAAAGTTCTTATGGCATGGCCTAGTAGGCCTTGCGTGTTAGGCCGCGGATGAGTGACAATCATTCACCACCGCTTTCGGCCTCTTTTAAATTTGATGCCCAGAATGGCAGAGCCTTGTGGGCCTCGCGCGTTAGGAGTGACAGCCATCACAACTTTCGACCTCTTTCAATTAAAGTATTAGGATGGATTTTCGAACTGAAAACTATCCGATAATGCTGCTTTATTTCCAGGAAATATGTGTTTTCCCTGGAATACAGCTGCATTATCGGATAGTTAAAAAATCCACCCTTGGATATTAGATGAGGTTCCGGTTAATAACAATGGAGTCGGTGGGGCTTTCGTCCTCCACGAGAAGTACGTGTCCCGACAATTGGTTGGAACTCGGGATTTTGAGGTTGTGATGTTTTCGTATAGTCAGCTTTCACACCGCCTACTAGTTAACTGTAAGAACGAGTTAGTTAAGTAGGAAGAAAGGGCACCAGAAGTCAAAAGAAGGGGAAGGGTCAAGCAGGCGGTGCGGTGGCCTGAAAAACTGCGTTTCGACCTTGTGATGCGTCGTCGACTTCTAGCAGCCAACGTGCTTCGCAGCCGCAGCCAAAGAAAGCTTGGGGCCAAGTTATGGGAACAGAAGAAAACAACTTCCCAACGTTGCTCATTGGGAAGTTGTTTTCTATCGTTAGCGCCATGATTATTGGAAAAAATGCAGTCGAACTCGGTTATAACGTCATATAAGGGACCAGGGAAAAATTGTCGTTAAGACCAAGATTCTTTATAACCAAGGTAGCCTTTATTGACATTCCGTTTCCCTATTTTCAAAATGGATGTTCTATAACGTTACAACTGCAGTGTACATCGGTCATGCCGCCTTAGTTTCAACATTGACCCACTTATCGTGATGCTCACACTTCTTTGAACCTTAAAATACTTTAGCAAGTCCTCGTCGAGGTTATCTCGAGAGATTTACGAAGTTTTCTGTTTTGTGACGAAGAGCAATCGTGCCTACTTCGACAGTGCTAAAAGGGTTTAACACCTTTGTCTACTTGTCTTGGGGCGACGTTTCCAACTCATTATTCCAACTGGCAAAGTTCACTTTTGTGAGACGGACATCGAAGTAAATCTGTGTAAAGGGCCCCTGTAGATGTCTGAGGCAAAAAAATGCAATACTTGCATCAATCATCCATTCATTGAAGAGAGAGCTCTGAATCGAATGGAATTCAGCTTGGAACTCGTTGAGTTTATAGACGTAGGAATTGTACCATTCGCGTGTGAATTTGAGGCATGCCTGCATTTTTGTGAATCTGCAGGGCCAGTCGTAGCCGAAGGCTGATGGAGGAAAGGGAAGCCGGAAGAGTGCGACGGAGTACGAAGAATGAGGGTATAATAAATGGGATAGAAAACGAGGCCAACGAATGAGAAAACTCTCGTCGTGAATCTCTTTAACCGCTACACGTTCCTTGTCCCTTGAAGAGTATAAAGCGACTGTAAGCTCTTTGTTTCATCTTAATCTCTCGCCCTCACTGTGTCGTGCGAGGAGTACTCGAGAAATGAGAACATTCGACTTTAACCGTCGTAGCAATTAGAAAAATATAAATAGGCTTGGAAGCAAACCGATTCCAATTTTCAAAACCAAGTTTCATCGCATGGGGAAAACTTCATTGTTGTTGCCATATGAAACAAGAGATGCGAACAAAGAAAGCACATTCTCGATGTCGGCATGCGCGGATCGCGACGAGAACTGAACCATACGAGATGTAAAAGCGGTTACAGTATACCTCTACTTTCATGTAATTTTTAATTTATTTTTGAATTCCATGTTGTAAAAATTTCCTAATAGAAACTTTATATCTCTTAATGCTATGAAAATATTCCTGCCATTTCCCGATGTTAATATGAGATATGCTCTTAGTTGAACTTTTACGCCCACAGGGTGTTCCGGAAGTTTCTGACCTACCCGCACAAAATATGGCTAAATACTATGTCAGCCACTGTGAACACATCCTGCTTATCTACAAGCGCTAAATGAAGATCCGGGCGATCTGGTCAGATCGAGAAAAGACTGTGCTGATGCAGGACGGAGGCCCTTAGCACTCGGTTTACTTCGCGTTCCACGTCATTGACGAGACTATGGTACAGGTCTAGAAGAATTGAGATACCAGCAGGTGTCTCTGCGTCATCCCCATCCCATAAATCGGGTGTCAGTTGTTACCAGGGTTCTAAGTGGAGTGAGAAACCAACGCGACGAGTGTCATCTGTCTCTGGAGGTCCGCGGAAGTCATATCAAATATTGATATAGGAGTTGGTACCTTGGGTATTCCTGGCCGTGTGGAATGTAATTAAGTCAATATGTCCCCGTCAATCTTGTCTTCATCTTTATTTTAGTCGAGAACTTTCGGAACCCCCTGTACTTGGAATATTACGGCAAAGCGTCCTATATTTGAAAATCGACCTTTAGGCGAAACATTTTCCCCCGTCAACATGGGATAAACCTGTTTCAAATTGTCTCCGGAAATTCCCGAGCACGCAATTATGAAATTGCTGGTTCCCATGTTTGAATTGTAATTGGCATCTCTAAAGAGTTCATCGTAATATAAATATCCTCTTGATAATACGGAAATTTCCGTGTCGACATCTTGTGAAAGGAAGTCTAGACCTTTAGTTTGTAACCGGAATCTTAGGAGAGTCTAACTGACCTCCATATTATCTATAAGAATGATCTCCTGACAGCAAGAATCAGAAGTTTGATTCCCAAAGTGGAAGTCTTTTCATGTTATTTGCCTTACCGAATAGGGTTAAATCGACGAACATAATCGGTTTACCTCCTCGTTAGGAAAATAACTGCGATAAAACGATGTATTCCCTGCCTCACCCAACGTATCCAAATGTTCAGAATGCCGTCAACCCTCACCGAGAATTAAAGTTTTTAAGGGTACATACAGAAAAAAGTAAAATTTGCCGCTACGCTGGATGTCAGACTTGAAAGAAAAGCACGTTCGAGGTATGGAATGTCAAAGCGGCAGTATTGACGGCCATGGCTTCCTTCTTGCATTTCCATTTTGCTCGGCTCCCTATGTGAATGCATTTATCCAAAGGCACGGATGCAATTGGATTAAACGTCATACTTGCAGTAATTCCAATTGACAACCATTGATTCAGATGAAGAAGAATGAAACCTATCGATGGCTAGTATAGTTTTTCCACGCTCAATAATAATGTACGAGAGTCAAATGCGACACGGAATTCAAATTCGGCACTGCTCTGCATGCAGTGGCTTAGCGAGAGGGGTGAGGGGCTGAAACCTAACAATGAAATGTCTGTCATCTAACGGACTCCAATAATTTAGTTTCATGTTCATTCTAGTGATTGAATGAAAGTCTTGAATTTGCGTATGTCACCCCAAGATTACAACACTTGAAACAGGAAGTAAGCCTATTTTGTGACTGTGTCGAATGTGACAAGTTCTGAAAATGTATTTTGAATTGGGAAGTGCGTACATATCATTTTATTTTAAATATATCATTCAAATGTGAACAATTGACATCCACTCTCCACACCTAAGGTGATTTGAAAATATCAGTGTGCAATGCCATGGTGGCATTTTTTTCAGTAGTACAATTGAGTCTCTCCAGATTTTGCATTTTTATCCCATATTAGAATATCATGAGAATGGTATTAATAATATATCATAAGCATGACTAAGTCTTTCATTTCGCAATGTAATATTTTCTTTCATTCATGTCTTCTGGGAAAAGAGATGATGAGCTTCTGTAGCAAAAGTAATATTTGCATATTTAGGAAAATTTTCGGCAAAAATCCTAGGACCACTTGGCGTGGACAGATGTATTAACTTCAATAGCAGCATCGCACAAGTGCATCTGAAGCCGCGCGTTGTGGAAATGCAAGGAGAAGGCAGTCCCCTGGCACAGGCATGGTAAATACCTGTCGCTGTTGACTTTCCATTTTTCTAACATGCTGTTCCATTTTGTTCCATTTAGTCCAATGTGCAGCACAGCGACGTTTATTTATTGTTTCCCATTTGACCTGGAGAACCCATTAATTTACTTTAATACTGCCTTTAAACCATACTCCTTGTTTTGACCTCTATCTTTCTGGAGAGAGACTGTGGAATGTCAGTGAGTTACGACCTAGGAATGAATTTAAATATTTAAGACAGAGCAAATAATACACCCAGAAGCTGGCTGAGGGAAGGGTGCATTAAGAGGAAAGAGGACATTAGCGAGTAAGACGGAAAGGTCAAATCTCAAGGGAAAACGCCGAAAATTCTCATCTCAAACGGAACAACCGATATTCTACTATGATACAACAGGAAAAATCTGTGAAAAAGAATTGGAATTTTCTGGCCAAAGAGAGAAAGGTTCCTCTGCAAACTATTCTCCCACGAAGCGATATCGGAACAGCACGACTACGTGAGAAAATAGGAAACGTCGTTTCCCCTCTCATCGGAATTTATTTTCCCGCACTTTCGACAGCAACTTTGTTGGCTTTGCTTTTCCCATGTTTAGGAACATGTTTATATAATAGATATTTTCTCCGACTGAAAAGACACCATACCTTGAAGTACAAAATTTATGCTGACGGAAGGCGTTCTGCCCAAGAGATACCACATTTTATTTGTATCTATGGTATCTAAGGTTGTGAATGGTGGTAACATTACCGTTACGTTACCGGTAAATAACCCAAGTGTTGCTTACCAGTAATATTACCGGTAAAATACCGATTATTCACATTTTCATGGTTTTCAGCAGATTTTATCGTAAGAAAAATGCATTCTATCCTGCTTTATTCCTTTTTTGCCTGAAAGAGTTATCCTAGGTCAAAGACGATGATATATTTTTAAAAAATCAAGGCCTCTGCAGTGTTCCTGTATTTCTGCATGTCTTTTATATTATGCAGAGAAATGAGCTGTACAGACAATTTCCTTCCCGATGCCAAGACGCATCAAATGTGTTTATTCTGTTCAAACCGCAATAACTATATTGGCGGCTATGGCACCGAAGGCAAGGTGTCGCGCTTTCGTCCTATTTCCGCCCTCTTGCAGCATGATTTAATGGTGTACAACTCTTGTGCATAGATGAAAATAATGTTCTCCTTAAAAATAAAAATTTCGAGTATAGTACGCCAAATGGCCTCGAAAACGAGAGTGTTGCGAATATTGTTCAGAGTTTCACGTCCACATGGCTTCATGTATGGAGATGATCTTTGGAGAAGTAGCTGAGAGACTTAACTGTTTTTTTTTCTTACATTTTCCATGATCTCTTTATGAAGCGAAATGAACATAAAAAGTAGGGCTTTACCAATGTATCGGCCGCCGGTTTTGCACTATCGGCGCCATTGGCCTTTGACGCCGGTGCCGG
>CAJPEV010002475.1:4240-38270 GCA_905338385.1 Darwinula stevensoni | reverse complement strand
AGAGGTCCTTTGCATGTCAGCTTCTCCTTATTCTCCCTGTATCGCTTCAAGACGACGATGCCTACGAGGTACAGGATCACAAATGCGGCACAATTTTGCATCCAATTCGCCTCCATCCACGCCTTGGTTGCCTGAATGTCATAATCGTAGTCCTTGGGGAATTCTCCACGATTTTCAGTGAGGAAGGCCTGAGGATCCATGTCGACGTGTCTCCTCGTGCGTGATGGAGGCTATAACTGTAGGATCAAGGTTCAATAGGTTCAGCGGGACGAGAAGCTTATTACCACGTATTGACTACCAATGTCAAAGTTGAGTGCTCATCGATGATATGAGCTATGATAGGCTTATACCATACTAAATATAATTTTTTGTTAAAGCCGTGTCATCCGACTGAAAAATAAATGCTTATAGCTAAGTCACTACAAGATCATCACTTAACTCTTTTCACGTACGCACTACCCTACTAAAATAAAAAACAAATTAATTGTCTCAAGGTATAGCATGAGACTTTCGTAACTGGAACCAGTTGTCTTCTCGTACTCTTGTTGCCATAAAGTTCGGAAAACTATCGTACTCCACATGACCAAAGTTCCGAAGCATCAAGGTTCCTGAGGCTCCGAAGCATACGAGAGGGAATGAAAGTCACTGGGAACATTTAAATTGGAAAATATTGACAAAGATATCTTATCAATAAAAGGTGCATTACAGTATTGTCTTTTTGAATTAATTCTTGACCTTGAAATTTCCCTCAACGATGAACAAGTTCCAAAAAGCAGTCCCGAAAGAAAATTTATGACTGGTGACTTCATAATTCCGTCATACACTCTTAGAAAATTCCGAGCGTTTTGGGAGTAAAAAGTGAGCACTATGTGAGCTATTGAGTCACACCGTCTTATTACTCACCAAATGTTCCCTCATCGCTCGTATTGAAGTGAACACCTTGAAGTTGTTCGTTTGGCCACTAGATGGTGATAAGAGTCTCATTTTCCGCAGAGTACACAAAAGTTACTTTCTCTCTTTCCCTGGAGGCGTCTCTCGGAGGATTGTTCAGTACCTCGCCATATGTCTCGCAAGTCTCATTTTATGAATCAATAAACACGGACACTTCATTTGATATCCACACATTCAAGACTGGTTCGTAGAGCCCAGGCCATAATGAAGCTCATATATATCTGATGAAACTCGGAATGGTTTCATACACTGAGAACTGTAATACATAGTGGCGTCCGTGAACTTAAGTCTACATTTCTTCAGCTTGATGAGAGAATGATGAAAAGAAGTACTGATGTTGCGGATACTTCGTTAAACCGTTAGAGGTTGTCCATCCTCTGACATGTACTGTAATCAGTACAGTCAGAGGTAGGTCAACGCCTTTACCGTTTTATGTTTCCTACATATCTCTATCTATTCTTTGGACCTTGAGGTCCAAAAAAAGAGAGCGAAAGCGATAGAAAGAAAAAGGTAATTTCGGGGAATATGGCCCAACAAAATGAAACCTGGTCATCACGGCCCATCCAGGTCGAATTGGACTTTTACAACGTTTTTGAAATATTTATTGATATCTCCTTTACTACGACACAGCAAGTCATATTAAAAAAAACATGGATATGGCGCCTTTTTCAAGTTGATCCCAAGAAGCCATAGTCCTAGTTGTAGTCCTACTAAACTTCCCTCCCAAAGTGGGAAGAAGGGGCACTTTGAGAAACTTTTTCTTTTTAGCTGAGTGAAAATTGCTTCCATAATGGAAGTATGCCGTGTATGTAGTTATGCAAATCCTTCGCCGACTGCTTTGCTTTTATTCCAGTCATCGGTAATTACCTTATAACCTGAATCTCCCTATGTAACCACTTCTTCAGCAGGACTCAGTGGTGTTAGTACAGAGGATTGCCGCTGAAACACAGGACCTTGAATCTCCAAAAGTAACTCTGAATAGGTTAGTACTGACCAGTTATTGAAGTTACGCCAAGGCCTACCGTTTTTTCTTTTAATAAAAGCTCTATTATCAACTGACGGGGCCAATTAGGACAATGAGGACGTGTAACGTTAGACCGATTTCAGGTCTGTTTTGCGTTTCATGAACCACTTCAGTGGGACGTGGAACGTTATGCCTTTCTGGAGTTCCTCGAGCCAGCTCGAATAGGTCTGAGAAGGGAGTGCCTCCAGGAAGCATGCAATCCATGGCGCGCGCTATCCTGGTGATTCAGGGATAACCGGATAAGATATCCCTCCTTATCCCACAAAATATCGATCAATCGCTGCTAACCACCGTTTCATTCTCAGCTCATCTCCTGATCTGAGCAAAAAAATTGCTTTGCACATAAAAAAAGTGCCAGACGCCGATACGAAGTTTGAAGTAGTGTTGAATCTGGCGTAATTTCGGCACATCCGGCAACACTGGGGGATGGTACCGGAGCTATCGCTCTAAGCCTAATTGAACGACAGCTAATTTCACTTTTCATGGCGAAATGGTACATCGCAAACAACAAAAGGCCACTTTTCGTCATCTACGAGTCAATATCTTTCTCATGGTTTGTCTCTTTCCTCTGAAAGCTCTCCAGGAGTGGCTACCCAAAGGGGGTGGAGGGGAAACAAAAAGGAAAAAAAAATGAAATTTACCTCTTCCAAAAGCGTAATTCAGTGTTCTCCACAACCCCGGTGAGGTGGAGCTTCAAATTTGCTGGAGCTATTCTCTGTTCAGAGAGGAAGAAGCATGCCAAATTTCGTTGCTGCTGATGATCTTACAGTTTTTCCCAATTGCTAGAGCCTTATTTCATATCTTGATGGACATTTTTCAAAACTTAATGTACGATCCGCAAAACTCTGAGCTCTTTTCTCACATCCGTGTGTCCGACAGTCAAAAGTACGTCCCTTTATCAAAATCAACGTGCGCTCTTCAATATTCTAACGTACGAGATAAGGAATGTCTATGGACAGCCAACAAGAGACCGTGAAAATAATTATTCTGAAGATTCCCCTAATCTCAGTATGCATTCCGGTTACAATATCTCTTTAGGAGGCCGGAATAGAAGCAGAAAGAGTCTCTTCAGCCGGTTTCTCTTATTTTTTAAATTCAAATTAACGTCATGCGATAAATTGCATAGTTCGGTACCTTTAGTATTCATTCTTATCATAGATTTCTCGCGTATGTATCATACAGAAAGAAAATAAAAAGACGATCATGTGTGACTGAGGGGAAAACCCCAACTCTCCTGAACCATGAGGATATACAGTAATATACACGTGTATGTCACTGCTTCTAGTATGGAAATGAAAATTCTTAAAAATTCTTTAGGTTTAAAATTCTTAGGGTATAGGTAAAAATTCTTAGGCTTCACATCGAATAAACTTCTTTTCGTAGGGATCACGAAGGCTTCTGGAGTCCAGACATGGGTTTCTCTTTTTTTTCGGGCTTAATATTACAAGTATATTCATGATCCGCTTCAATTTCACCATTGAGACTCCATGTTGGACGTACGGGATCGAAAAAACTATGTGAGCTTCTTGCAACTAGGCCAGGCTAGGGTAATGCGCGATGCCCTTATATACAGGGTGATTCTTTCGTGTTAGTACCCTAAAAAACGTGAATAACTCAGGCAGGGTACTAAAACGAAAGAATCACCCTGTACTTGTCTGCGATTTCTCGATGAATGATGGCTTTCAAAACTTAACGTACCCATGCCACCCCTGTTGTCCAGATTCGATTTCCGCTCCCCAAAAGTCGAAACAGGACGTCCTGCGATCAATTTCTAACGTACCTGGAGTCAAAAGGCACCTTCGGCAAAACTCTCTGGACGATCCATCACTATGAATGGGAAGGCGAAGAGTCTCGCGGATCGATGCCCGCCCTGTCAGCCGTACCTGGTCGAATCGACCAGAACCTCCCCAATGTTAAACAATGGAGCGTACGTTACTTTTTAAGGACGTTAAGTTTTGACGCGAGTGCCTTAAATTCGTTCTAAAGGACACGAGCATCGTGTTCTATTGGAAATTATGTTTCGGTGAAGGACGTTTGGCACGTATGCCGTATGACAATTTGAAATATAATAGATGGCGCTATATCTGGTCGATGATGTGCTCGTGCCAATACACTGACGTCGTTTCTCCGTGATATTTGTTGTTCATTAAATATTTTGCGGATCATACATTGAAGACTTATCCTCTTGTCCTCAACTTCTACTCTGACAATTTATACAATCTAGGCTCGGTTGTTGGGTGGATGCGTATACGGCAGGTGTTTCAACAGTGATCAACCAGGATCAAACCAGCATAGATTTCTTCCTGTAAAAATCATCAAACCGCCCATTGAGATTATTTCGCATGAGATATATGGACGAAGTGCCGCTTGAAGGCACAAAACTCCTCACCCCCCCTTCCCATTCTTCCCCTCTCGCCTTCGTTGAACAGGAAATTGTACATTTCTGCTCCACAACAGATCACGGTTTCTGCCGGTCGAGCCCATTACTATCTCCGCACACACTAATAAGGTCAGACTGTTATTTTGAGAAGTCACTTGACTTGTGCCGTCATTCAAAAGGGTGCAGGGCGTTGCATCCGGTCGAAAACCCCTCAAGGAGCCAATAGAGCGAGCATAAGTTGGAAAGATTTTGAGATCATAACATGAGATTTTCCCAGTGAACACACATATCTACGAACATAAAATGGGTCCCAAGGCCATAACAATTTTGTAACTTATGACAAACAAAAATGACCATAAAATGACCTCTTTTCTCTCTTTCCAACCCTTTTTAGCTGATTATGTTGTAACAGAAATTAATCATAAGTAAATACTCAGGATTAGGTATTCTGGATTTTTCTGAATAACAGTCAGCATTATTGTCTGCCAACTACATTGCTGTATCGACGTAAGAAACTATTTCAACGTTTGAGAGGGAGCATTCAGCTCTGACAACTATGGACGATGAGAACCTCTGTGATTGGTTGGAAGGAATTTTGGAGGATAGATATTGCCGTCGTCAGCCATGCATCCATCGTCCGCACTCGTCGAATCGGTCTTCTTACCCTTTTCCGTACGTTTGGTTTCGAAAAAGGTGCGTAAAGATATGAAAATCGCACTTCGTGTTTCGCTTGTCGTACGTTAGCAATGAAATCGGCTGTTAAGTTTTGTGAAAAGTTTGCAGAGTTTTGGGATTTGTTCAAATAGTTTTGAAAACGGAAGTATACAGGGTCGTGCAAAAGTTCCCGTACACTTAGATTAGCGCTTCGATTCTCTTTAGGCGTCATAGCTCCAGAGAAAAAAATTCAAATAAAGACTGAAATTTACTATAATGAAAACATTTCGTACCAAAAATGTCCGTAGAAGTAAAAAAAAAACACACATCAGAATCGCCAAAAATCCGTTGATTATTGAAAAACTTAGATTTTTAAAGTGTACGGGAACTTTTGCACAACCCTGTAGTTTCGAGAAACGGACGTAAGCAATTGGGAAAAACTGTAAGAAGACCCTCATTTTGTCACCTACTTGAACAAAATACCGTCGCTTTCCGGTCTTCGACCATCAAAAATGTCATTTCTCAGTTAGATTTGGCCAATCTGAAAAATCTGAAAAAATAGCTCTCTCACATTCCTCTGTATTTTGTTCCTCTGTTTCATAAGAGACACAGTTGAAGTTTGGAGAATTTTCCACATCTAGCTATAAGTGTTGACACTTATTTAAAGCTATCCTTGTTTTTGCCCTATCCTGGAGGTTTCAACCATTGTTTCCAAAGATTAATGTCTGACGTCGTTGTGCAAAACCAGAGAAAGGTTCGAGATGCCTCTGAACTGGCCCATATAATCACTGGTCAACTGCCAATGTTCCTGAGACTAAAAACCTGATTTATTTTAATAGGAAACAGATATAATCATGGAGGAGAGGGACAAGGCATCAGTTTTGCATCAGGACTTGCAAAATCTGAGAAGAAGAAAAGGTCAAGACCGAAGCGGAAATTCACTGACCTCATTCGAGGTAAGTTTTTTTATTATCTGGGCCTATGCCATTTCATGACAGAAAGCAGAAGTCTTGTATGTATGGACCGAAATATGACAGGAAGAAGAAATATGACTATTTTTAAGAAGAGACTAGATGCTTTTATGGAGAAAGGAAAAAAAGGGGGGCAATGGAGATGAAAGGGAGAGGCAGTAAGCTACAAGGATATGCTAAAAAAATGCAAAAACATTTTGGTTTAAGAGGAGTAGGCCTATCCTAAAATTAAGAAACACTCGTCCTCGACACTTGGTATCCAAATAGGAGTTATCACCTCCTGATACCATTATTCAACTTTGATACCTTGGAAGGCTCATGTGTCATTCCTTTGCAGGAGAGAAGACAACTTATGAGACAGCCATATCTTCTATGCTACTCATGTTTTTTTAAGGTTCTTCTATGTAGGGTAGGGTCCCGGTTTTCAGAATTTCAGGATTTCAGAATAGTTAGTGATATCAAGAGGCGATTTCGCCCATTTCGNGTTGATGAGAGCCTAGAATAGAATAAACGAAATCCTGCGAAACCCAGTCTGTTGGAATCATTGTCTAACGGCCACTGATTCCGTCCGACCAATACGAACCATCCCAAAAGGGCAATTTCTAATATCCTTTATTATTATTATTTTCTTGTTTCGCGACGGTCAAGGTAGTTTGCGGGTAGCTATTAAAGTACAGCGATAAGATAACCTTAACGACCCAGATAACATTTTTCGTGGGGCCCACGTTGGCAGTAAGTAGGATAGCAACGTACAACCCACTTAAAGCCCGCCAAATACAAAATATGCTCCTTTGGTCTTTCCACAGATTCAGGGATTATCTCATGTACTTGCGCTGGTATCCTCAATGGTGTTTCTTCTTCAAGTTAGGTCCACATTGATTTTTAGAGGGCCAAATGTCAGAATAAGTGGAGGCATAGCTCATCAATCATCAGCTAGAACTACAGATGCAGATTCAGAGGATGCAATCCTCCCATCACATCAGACTGCAGTTCCTCATCAAATTTACAAAATGTGGAATTGGAATGCCACTTAAAACATTTCAAACTGAAGTGCTTAATAGTTTCTCCAAAGCACAAAATACAGTGGCACTCCATGAAAATCAGAAAAGAGCAACACAAGTATATGAATGCAAAAAATTTAATTGAACAAAAACAAATACAAATACAAATAACAAAGATAATTCTCAAAATTCAACATAAAGAAGAGAAATATGAGGACCAACCAATATGAGGACCAACCAAAGTATCATTATATAAAGTTTTCTGGGGACATTATGAATGGTCCTCACAAAAAACCTTCCAGCACAGATACCCTAAAAAAAAAAATTTTCTTTGTAGATTCTCTGCAAACATCTTCCTCCATTTCAGTCTTGGAAGAATTGAAGAGAGTTCCCTACAGCACTGCTCACTTCCTTCTCTATCAATGCCAGCTTCCTAGCAGCAACTTGAAGAGGAAAAGGAATACAAAAAAATTCAAGGATGATGGATACAGAATTCACATATAAGTTTCAAAGTCAAATCTCAGTCTGCTTGGAATTAACATGAATATAACCTTGGCAGCAAATTAGCACTTGGAAAAATAAATTCTGATGCAAAACATTCACGTCATACAGAGCACCTTTCTGACTTGATGTCATTACACTGGAAAATGGGGGAGAGTGGGACAGTCAATAAAATTTTATGACTGAGCCCTTTCCTTACTGATATTCTTGCATGCATTCAGGAAATAGCTGGAATTAAATTGCATAAATTGTAATGACCCCTTGGAAAATATCGGAATATGATATATGTCATGTTTTCAAATTATGAGACTTGCAATGGATGAGAAACAGCCTATTGTTTACCAACCTGTATTCGACTTGCAGATTTTAGTTCCTTGAAGCACTTCTTTCCTTTCTTTCCAAGAAAAGAATATTCCTGGGTTACTTCCTTGCTAATAAGGGCCTTCACCATGTAGATGATGTTCTCCTTACCATCTTTGCCTCTAATACCATGCAAGTATGAAACCTAATGGCATAAACACAAAATTGAAAGTTGACACTCTGAACATAGTCACAAATGTTTTTCAGAAGGAATGGTAAGATTGATATATTAGGCCAGTGCTGCACAACATACAGCCTGCAGGCCGCATGCAGCCCGCGAGGCCCTTGTTTGCAGCCTGCAGTGACTGGTTGCATTGCAAGTGCCACTACAGCTCCTGCCCTTTTGGCTACAGTTATGACTGGCCAGATTGCAGCCTGCAATTGGTGAGTGAAAATCAGAAATGGCCCTCTCAATAATTTGAGTTGTGCACCCCTGTTTTAGGCTATTGCTAAAAAAAAAAAAAAATTGATTGACATCATAGGTTTGATGGGTAAACCAATGCAAGTAATCTCCTGATATCCTAAGTGACCTAATCATCAGTATGAGGCCAGGAGATACTTCACTAGGCAACTTGGCACCAAGGGTGAACATTGGGCACAGACACTATGGTAAAAAAAGAATGAAAATACTAGCCATGTCCTTCTTTTAAACATTTTATATACTCCAGGAAAGGGGAAGCAGAAATAAGGTGATGCATAAGCACAAGAAATGAAAGGGGAGATATTCCATGTGGGATAACCATAATAGCTACTTTTGCTCATTGAATCCAGCATAAGACAAGGAAGCAGGAGCACCCCTGTAAGAAATGTCATGTTGATGCAGCCCAAATGCCAAATCAGGTTGAAATAAAAAGTAATAATTCTATCCCTACTTAATTAGGAAAATATATTTTTGCCACAAAGGTGCACCAAAGGTCATGGTGTCATTGACCTAAGACTAATTTCAACAGTACTTTTTTTTTTGGAGCTTCAACTTACTTCAGATGGGAAGACACCAACGATTTTTAATAAGTTAATAAGATTATTAAGAGTTAATAAGATTTTGGTTACAAGAGGCACCACTTGATACCCATGATTCCCATATTGGGAAATATTTTCTAATGGTAAAATTATGCTTTTAAAGGAACTTTGCAACAGCAATAAGAACAGGGAGGTTGTCATAACAAAAAGAGATCAATATAAAATGCTAACCATGTCAGCATGAAGTGTGATCTGCACTCAACAGTTCTTCATAGGATTTCAGGATAATTAGTGATATCAGGAGGCGACTTCGCCCATAAAGATATCACGTGTCGAGGTCGAGCGTTCCTTAATTTTAGGGTAGGCCTAACCCTCTTAAAGCTAAATATTTTTGTATTTTTGTTTGTTTGACTATCCTAGTTGCTTACTGTCTAGTACCTAACGTCAATATTGCCCCCCACCTTTTTGCCTGTCCATGAAAGAATCTAGTTTCTTCTTAAAGATAGTCACAGAAGGGGCAGCCAGTACTTCGTCATCTAACGCATTTCACGCGTTCACCACTCTGCAAGTAAAAAATTCCTGTCTCGACCTGAGCGGCACCTGCGGTTTACGCAACTTAAGTCGGTTACCTTTCGTTCTTTTGTAATCAAACTGGAAAAACCTACCACACTCAACATTATTGAGAGGGCCATTTCTGATTTTCACTCACCAATTGCAGGCTGCAATCTGGCCAGTCATAACTGTAGCCAAAAGGGCAGGAGCTGTAGTGGCACTTGCAATGCAACCAGTCACTGCAGGCTGCNAAGTGGTTCCATATATGCCCTAATTGTCCACTATTTACATTGTCTCTTCCTGTCTCCCCATGTCCCTATGTTTTCCCTTGCTTGCATCCTTGTTTCATGTGTGTGCATTGTCTTTATCTTTTTTGCCATCATTTATAAATACATGGAATAACAATAATAATAATAATAATAATAGTTTTTGGCACTGATGCCAATGTTGGCAATGGCATTAACACATTAGTACTAACCTTTGGGGTATGGGCAAACTGACAGGCTTTAAACTTTCATTCAGCTGCTGAAAAGATCTGAAATAATAGCAAAATAAAGAGAATATATTCTTTGCTAAAATCCATGCAGGTCAATGCATGTAGGCTTCTTTACAAGCCATCATTCAAAGGATGTTAAAGTATGAAAACCAGGCATGGAGGCAAATTGAATTGCCTTCAAATTCTCCATGGCTCCACTTATGAATGCATGTCCCATCTAATACATCACAGCCAGTAGGGCCAGCTAAAGACTACCCTGAACTGATCCTGGGCCTCCAACCTGATATCGGATAGGCCAATTACCAAGACTGGCAGATCTAGAGAATGTATGCAAACAATAGTGATCTTCACTTTCAAATATATACTTAAGCACACTAGACCATGTCAGGTTACATAAGAATAGGTTATGTTGGTCTAAACCTAGTCTCATCATAGTCCCACTTCCTCATGTTACTGTATAAGAATTTTAATTTAAACCAGTAAGAACATTCCACCTCAAAATATGATATCATGATGAGCAAGAATGCCTCCTGACATCAAAAACCAAACCATAAATGTTAAATTCCATGCATTTTCCATTTGACTTTCATGTTTTTTCAATGACACCTTGCCAAATCCTATGGTTGGCACATTCTAGACTATTGCAAATTTGCCCAACACCTGAAAACTACCATGCACACTGAGGCCTGCCCAAACATTGAAATGCATGCTTACTTGCTGAATACTTGGAGCCCTGCAGCCATCACCATCACGTCCTATGCCCATGGCACATTCAAATTGCCATGGCTGAAAGTGGTAACCCTTTAACTGCTAAGTTTTGTTTTAGAGGTGGTAACTCCTGTGCAAGAATATTTCAGGCTTTTGTCTGCTAAAGATAGTATTAATTTGAATTAAGCATGCTCATCTTTGTAACGAAGGTAATGAATTGATGGACATAAACATCTGACCAGATTTATATAGGCCGCACTATGATGCATATATATAAGAATGGTACCTTTGTGAAGTGGCACCCAGATATATACAGAGTTGGCAGTGAAAGGGTTAGAATGCCAGCATGTATAACATAAATGACTGATAGAAGCAACCTCAATGCTTCAGAATTTGTATGTAAGTGTAGCTTGGGCAGAGAACTCATAGGAAACTCCCACTCTCATTTGTGCCATCAAGTCATGACTTTACTCCTACTCCAAGTGTTACAAGCATACACATGATGCTCCATTAAGCAATGGTGCTAATCCGCTTACAGTTGCCCATCAGACAGTTAGCTGTACACAGTGCATAGGGTTGCCCAGGTGACTGTACCCATTAGGGATATTGTGTTGCTCCTTAAGTTAAGCCAGGTTAGGTTAGGGGGGGTGGTATGTATTATATATTATAGGAATCCCAATCAATTGGGATTCCAGGCGACTCTACTCACGCTCGGTTAACCGGATGCATTTGGTTAACTGTAAGCAGAACAAAATACCTGCAGTCACTGTAAGCATCTGCAAACAAGGATCAAAGGCATGTAACGAGTCTGGAAGATTGAGGTGCGCTGATAACGTACAAATGGCAGGTATGGATCCCTCAAAGCATGATGATTGACATTTATATTTGAGTTTCCTCAATTTTTCTTCTCATAAGCTGATGCATTCTCAGCTGATTTGAAAAGCGGTATTTCTGGGGGCTCTGTGTGGGCTTAGGCCCGATCCAGTGATTGTCTTCAGAAACAGTTCAGACCTACTTCTTTCTAGGATCCAAAGACCCTAAAAGGGACTATTGGGCAGGAATATCTGGAATTTCTCGACACGTCTGCCTTAGGCCTGCAACATTAGGCTTAGGATAACAATATATCGAGTGCCCCGATACTTCGGGCGATGATGTATGTTTTGCCAACCCCATAATGGGCTTACCTGCGGTTTTTCGAAACTTCTGGACCAGGATATCAGTGAGCCAGTATCCCGCCAACCTCCCGCATGGGAAGCGCCACGCTCTTTTTCGTGTTGTCATGTGGTCGATCCGCAAAGACCGTTCATCAGTAGTAGGCAAGAATTAAGATTCAAGATAGTGAAATCAAAAGGTGATTTCACCCATTTCGATATCACGTGTCAAGGTCGAGCGTTCCTTAATTTTAGGATAGGCCTAATCCTCCTAAAGCTAAATATTTTTGTATTTTTGGGTTTTTCTTTTTGCGTATCCTATTTGCTTACTGTCTAGTATACATCGTCTACATTGCCCCCCACCTTTTTACCTGTCCATGAAAGCATCCAGTTTCTTCTTAAAGATAGTCACAGAAGGGGCAGCCACTACTTCGTCATCTAACGCATTCCACGCGTTCACGACTCTGCAAGTAAAGAATTCCTGTCTCGACCTAAGCCGCACCTGCGGTTTGCGCAACTTACAGTTTTTTCCAATTGTTAAATCGCAGTTCCAACCGAGACTTAATATTTGGGCTTCCTCGTGAGAGTCATTAAATTTGGCAAAGTACTGGAAACCAGTAAAGAAAAGGATAAAGAATGCTATGTGCTACAGGGCTGCTGGGTCCGGACTTCCCCCATATCGCAAGTCGGAGCATGCGCAGTTCCAACCGAGACTTAGGAGAGAAAAGGCCTGAGTGTTACGTTGCCAAATCTATGCAGCATTGCCAGATATTCTTCCACGCCTTACTCCCACTCCGATGAAATTAGAATCTTGCAAAGTTAGTTTTTCAGTCTGGTTCACATGTTTTATCAGCACCAAGGCCTGCGTAGGTCTTTCATTCCTTCAGATCTCTCTTCCAAAATATTTATTTTCTTCTGCCCCCGGGCTTCCCCATGGCAGTGATTTATGCAATGGAGCTCGTGTAGTAGATGTCACGTTTCCCTAACTAATCATATCTGCGAGCATGACTGTATATATTTGTAAATATTACATTAATCTAATTAGGTCATACATTACATAACAGTATAAGTCTGAATGTGATAGGAAAATTTTAAATACTATTATTAATTACTTAATATATTGAGCAAGAACTCATTGCCTTGCATACGTTTCCTATCATAGTACCAATGATCAAGGGAAGAGTAAATAGATTTCTAACCCTTCTAGAACATGGTTAGAATTAGCGTCAGTGAGTCAGTCAGTCACGATCGTCTATATATTGATATATTAGATATTGAATGTTTTAAACTTGAGTTGTCCTTATTTATTTTCTGTGAAATTATTTTCGGGTTAAAGTAGTCCTGAATTTACCCCGCATTTTTCATCAACGGATTATACCAAGTTGAAGAGATTCCTCAGAAAATCGATCTGGCTCACGGGTGTCGTTGTAAGACGGTCGTTCCTTGGATGCAAGAAACCATAAAGAGTATTTGCATTAGAGCATAGATAATCTAGAGATGGGGAGCTCTAAGTGCATATTTTCAAAGGCAATTTGTGTACTGCGTGGGACCCGCTGGCTACATTTTGGGAACGTCTAATCTAGAGGATAAAATAAATAGTATTCCACTATTTACTATAATGTCCTTGACGTGGAAACTAAGTCAGTGACACGAGAGCGGGAAAAATGCCTGTCATCCATAAGAATAATCCCCAGGAATTTTTTTTCCAATGCCAGTAGCAAGTATAAAAAATCCATCGAATAACGAGGGAGTATTTGGAGACCTCCTGATGAAATGCAATTTTTTCTTTCCATGCAGAAAGACCAGCTGAAGGAGAATGTCAGCAGGACTCCGATTGCGTTAATCATGCCGTTTGTCAAGTTGATACCTGCAAATGCTCCTCAAATTACGTTTCTGAGTTGGGACTTTGCAGTAAGTCAACGTCTCTGATCTGACCTGACCTTACCTCATATTATTTCACATGAATTTCCCATCAAGTCACGGAGAAAATCAACGAGTGACAAGGGAACACAGACTTGCGTTTCTTCGCAAATGCAAAAATATCCATAGGAAAGATCCAGTATGATAGGATAAGCACCCCGGTTTCTGACCCGTCTCCAGTTGTTGGCCAGAGGGGCTTTAATCTAGCATAATTAGTTAATCTGGCCGTTTCCAAGCACTCTATCAGCATCTTCATGTACGAGGATCTATTACTAGTGTTTTCCTGTGTGCGCGCAGGGTGTCCACTTCTTCTGGGAGTAATATCAGCGTGGTCAAAAACTTGGGTGCTTACCCTATGTGACACCTCCACGTTTGAATTCCACACCTCCTTTTCACGTTGTTCATGATGGCTTGGTCAATTATTACCGAGGAAATAGAAGGTGAAATATCGACCTCGCAGAAAACGTTTACATCGTTTTGGTGTACATAAGGTTTACATTTCATGGGAAACTTGGGATTTGTTTCCAAAAAGACGAAAGTCCTTGAAGTAGAACTGATACTACAACACTTAAATACTCCATATCTAGCTACCTTACGAAAATGTCCTATAGGAATTCATAATGATTACATAGGAATTACATAGGAATTACATAGGAATATATAGGAATCCAATAGGTTCCCTATAGGACTTATAGGGAACCTATATATGAATTCTATAGGAAGATATAGGAGCATCATAGATTTCCTATAGAACCTGTGGGGTTCCTATATGGAAGAATGCATTCCAAAAGGGAATTCATAAGGTCCCTATAGGAAATGTATGGCATCCTATAGGTTTCTCATTGGACCTATCATAGACGTAGGAACGTCCTCAAAAGGGTGGGGGGGGGGGGGGGGGAAGAGATAGGTCAATTCCGAAATTCGGAAAATTACTTTTCAATTCAAACACGATCAGGATATAAAATTCATGTGAAACTAAGAATATGTATTTGGACCGGGGTTCCGTGGCCGAGTGATTCTGGCTTCTGGGTGGCAACCCAGGAGGCGAGGGATCGAGTCTGTGTGGCAGCGAGCCACACGGACCTCTTCCTCCTCCGACAGGCGCACCATCTGCGTCTGCTTAGCGTTGGATAACACATGCCACTCAGTGTGCCAAGTCTAGGAGATACTGGAGTAGTTCACCTTAAAAATCACTCGTGTCAGTCACGGGCTTAGGCAACCCTTGAGCTGCCCCTTTGGCCTCCTAAAGGACCGTTGTGGGGTGTCCCTTCCTGAGGGACCGTGATACAGATGTGGTGCCCATGGCAAGCGTGCACCTCCTCCCTCGCTGTGTACTGTAATTGGTCCGTTGTCGTTTGTGTCCGAGGCATGTCCTGTCCTAAAAAGGAAAAAATATGTATTTGGACTTCCAAAATACCGTCCTTGAATAACTGCTCACGGCGAATATGCAGTATGGGGGTGGGGAAGTAGATGGATATAGTTCAGATAGATGATATAAAACAAATTAAAGGGGGATGAGGATATGGATGAGGTTGTTTCCGCCCACATGACATTCACTCCAAAGTAGAGCAGGTGTCATTTACTATTCCGAAGCGGTTCCAATGGCTTCCTCCCTCCTCTTCGGGGCTTCTTGTAGGAATTTGGCTAACTTCCATAAATTTCCACATATCGTAGAGCCTTCAGAGAGTTTCAGTATGTCCCTTTCTCTCCTCTCGGGGTGGTCTAGGTAAAGTTTTCTCAGATCCCTATAGATCGAGGAGTCAAAAGTGATGTGGAGTTCATCCTGTGGTCTTCTGCGGATGTTACCTCTACAAAGGTAACTGAGGGAGTCTATGTCATTTCTACTGAGGGGTTGTGCATTTCCCGGTGCCCAACCGGAATTGTACAACTTGTGACCTGATAAAAATTCACTGCGTATTTTCCGTTTCTGCTCCTGTCTTCAGAGTTCAGTTGATTTTCAATGACTTCATACTTGGGTATTTGCTCATATTTGTCTAGAAATGTATGGCATGCTTCCCACTTTGAAGCTCATAGCGGAACCAACTTGCACCTCGACCAAAGTTCCACACATGCTCAAAGCCCAGTTGAATGTTCAAAGTTCTAGGTAGTTCGTGATATCAAGAGGCGATCACACCAATCTCGATTTCACACGTCGAGGTAGAGCGTTTCTTAATTTTAGGGTAGGTCTAACCCTCTTCAAGCCAAATTTTTTATATATTTTTGTGGTTATTTTTTTTAGAGTATCCTAGTTGCCTACTGCCTAGTCCCTATCTTCAATATGCCACCCCCACATTATTGACTGTCTATAAAAGCATCCCGTTTCTTATTAAAAAATAGTCACTGAAGGGGCAGCCACTACTTCATCTAACGCATTCCACGCGTTCACCACTCTGCAAGTAAAGAATTCCTGTCTCGACCTGAGCAGCACCTGCGGTTTGCGCAACTCAAGTCGGTTACCTCTTGTTCTCTTGCTGCCATCAAACTGGAAAAACCTACCACACTCGACATTATCTATTCCCTTAATTATCTCGAAAGCCTGGATGAGATCGCCCCGCCTTCGCCTTCTCTCGAGCGAGTACGGTCTCAACACTTCTAAACGCTCCTCGTATGAGGAGCTCTAAGCTCCTTAATCATTCTTGTGGCCCTCTCTGTACTCCCTCGAGCGCCAACACATCGCCTTTATTTGTAGGCCTCCAAAATTGGATGCAATATTCCAATTGGGGTCTTATCAGCGCCGCATACAACGGAAGAAAAACGCACGAAGTCCCACTTGCAACCGAACGACGAATGTAACATAGAATCCTGTTGCATTTGGCCACCGTCACTTGCGCGTGCGAGGAAATCTTGAGGTCCTCCTCGATAGAAAATCCTAAATCTCTCTCTTCGTTTGCCTCCCCTAGTTTAACCTCGCCGAACATGTCGAGAGACCTACCGTTATTTCGACGGTCGTGGAGAACTTTACACTTACTTAACTTTACTTAAACCGCATGAGCCATTTCTTTCTCCACTCATTCAAAAGACATAAATCTCGCTCGGCTCTAGCCCTATCCGCCTCCCCCCTTACGGTAAAACTTATCTTGGTGTCTTCAGCAAATTTACTTATGGCCATGTCCACGGTGTCGAATGTGACATTCAGAGCAATATAAACGTTTCATTAGATGTGTCTCACAAAATTGCAAAGGAATAACCAACCTATTAAGGCTGCAGGAAACTGCCTTGGGTATTGATATATCATTTCATGATACATAACCCTACTTAGCCTCCTTTGGAAGGGCTGTACATGTTTTCAAATGAAAGTGTCAGACGTGACATTTCATGAACCCAAATGTTGAGTGTCCTGCGTCGAAAATCAAAATCGAAAATCGAAATTCTGTGATAAATGGGAATTGATAAAATTACTAATATAATAATTCATGGGTGAAATGTAAACCCTGACTTAGTGAAAGTTTCCCCTTGATAGATGCACTAGGAAAGGTAAGGCAGGTCATTCTGGGACAGTGTCGGATGTGGCACCATCTGAAAATAACTGCAAGTAGATCAATTTTCCGCATCAATATTCATTTCCAGCTTATATCAGCACTGAAATTTGAAATTGCTTCAACATGCAATGGAACTTCAGTTGAGAACTCAAATTAGGAAATTAACAACTTATCTTCCGATCACGATTGACAATTGGGAACGTAACACAAGTCAACAAGACTTTCTTCCTTGTGAGACAATAATTGTGAGCTGTCATCTAAATTTCGCTGCATGCAGTAAAAGCAATGATACCATCTCTCATGAGGAAGATAAATTAGGTTCACGTTCACTATGTTATCTTCAGGAACTACTGGGAAAGAATCAGGCTTTACACCAATGTCACAATCAAACGTAACATTGTCATCCTACCCTTCTTGATTTCTTGCAATGACAGCATGTTCTGGTGATACTATTATTTCTGATTCTATGAGCACTTAAGGATGATGGATATAATCCTCCACAGATTCAATTTTATTTATATATTTGGCTAATTTGAAATGCCAAACTTTGGATTTTTTTCTTTTGCCTGTCCCTTTGCTGCGACCTCGTATCGACCAATTACATCAGCACTATGAATGGACTGTGTTGCTGGTAAATTCTATGATACCTTTCATCAAGGATGGCTTTGAATTTTAGAATCTTCTCTGATGGAATGAGCTCTATGTGCACATTTTGACAAACTGCAGCAGCAACATCTGCAAATGACTCACCTGAGTTTATTGCTTTGCTCTCTCACTTTGTTGCATGCCAGACTTGCCTCTTAGCAGTGCCGCCTACACCATCAACCGCACCTTTGCCATGACTTGTGGCAAAAAATTGCCAAGAAATGTGAACATCATGCTCATCTTCCAAGGAGAGATTCACGAAGTTGAACTTCTGTTTGAATTGCGAAGCTGCTCCATCTGAAAAAAACGACTAGTTTTTCCATCTGAGGAAACTTGCATTTCAGGTCTTGCACCAGGAATTGCATGAAGGCATGCACTGCATATTTGTAATGAGATAAGTAGTCACTGATTATAGCAAATGAATGGCAAGTTCCCTCACTCCAAACCACAGCTGTGAAATGAGTGACTTGCGTTTGACGCCAATGGGCACTCTGGACTTCATTTTGACACTGGCAAATGTTATTTTCTGCAAAGTCGACTTGCAATACAACTTTTGAAGAGTCACTTTGGGAAGCAGACTCCCTCTGGGTCTTAAATTCCTCGCTCTGAACTCTTTTCACAAAAGTATGAGCAAGGAACTTCGGACTGACATCTTCCAAACAGGTCAGGATATATGATGTTGTGCCCATTTTCACTGTCAAAATTGCCCGACCTTCAATCATCTCCCATTGACTCCATGTGATTTCTTCTTCATTTTTAATGTTCTCTTTAAATGAAGAAAGCAAGTCTTGGAGCCTTGTTTCGCAATCTCTGCAAGCACTCACCATGCAGCATTCAGAGTCTACACTGCAGACGACAGATGAAATGAAATCCTGAGTGATTGATGGGAATCCTGTTATGGTTCCCTTCAGTGGCTCGATCATGAGTCTCATATTTTCATGGTATCGACAAAGGCAGATGTTGTGTGGGATATCCGAAAAGAAGCATAGTTCGGAAGGCCGCAGCTATGCAAACTTTGCTCTCCCTATCTAGACATTCGGATTTATTTGCTTGAAGAGCTCATGCCTCACGTAATGTCAAGAGGAGGTGTCTCTTTTGAAGTTTTTGCTTGGATCCGTCTGCTGTCTTCACAGTCACTGTGACGGTCTGGCGTGACGGGCTCCTCTGCAAGGCATCCAGGGTCATCAAATGCCAGAAGACCTTGCGGCTCATCGGCGCTTTCACGAGCGACCGCCGTTACTGCGTCCATCTCCACGGACAGGTCAGTAAAGAGCGGGTCCTCAACAATGGACTCCCCCAATTTTCTGTGCTCGCTCCGTCGCTGTTTAATCTGTACACGAGCGACCTGCCGCAAACGTCATCGACGAAGTTCACCTACGCCGACGACATTGCTTTGGCGGCCCAGCGCACCAACCTGCAGAACATCAGCGTTACACTGACCACCAACCTCGACATCCTAGCGCAGTACTTCAACACCTGGAAACTGCGCCCGAATCCTGCCAAAACCATGGTGACAGCCTTCCACCTGAACAACAAATTGTGCCAAGACAAGGCTCAACGTTGACTTCTGCGGCCACCGCGTGAAGCACGAGGATACACCTTCGTACATCGGTGTCACGCTCGAACGCTCATTCACATTCAGAGCACACCTTGAAAAGGCGGGTCAAAAGGTGAAGAGCAAGGTGAATTTGCTCCGCAAACTCTCTGAAACAACATGGGGAGCAAGTGCCAAGACGTTGCGGACAACAGCACTCTCACTAGTCTATTCAACGGCAGAATACTGTTCACCAGTCTGGGCCAACAGCTGCCACAAAAAGATTGACTTGCAACACAACGAAGCGATGCGCATCATCACCGCCACCCTAAAGCCGACTCCAACCACATGGCTCCCTGCACTCGCCAACATCGCACCTACAACCATACGAAGGGAATCGCAAACGTCACGTGCCTTTCAAGGAATGCTTTCGCTCAGATGAAACAGAATGACATCGAAATATACTATATCGGTTTCAGTGCAATATATCAATATCGGAAAGAACCACGCATTCATTTCGAACTAAACATTTTGTGAACATATTTTCCAGTATAGTTTTTGTTTTAGTAGAACTGGAACAAATAAATGCAATTATGTAACCAACCTAGTCCTAGGAATAATTTTTACGTGAGAAGTCCAGCTTTTGAGGTGATTCCCACAGGGACGAAATTCTTATGTGAGGATGTTTCCGAGAATTTTTTTCGATCCAGAGAATTGGACAACTGTGGAAAACTGACTAATGGCGATGAAATAGCTGATGGTCTCATCATTTTATTAAACATTCAACTACTTGGGTATACCCCTGGGTGTATATATTGTTGCATGTTCGTCATATGTTTTTCGCTGCAGTAAAACGGTAAAATGCGTGACTTTCCAGTTTCGTAAATGTTTTGGAAACTTGGATTTAGGGATATCATCAGATTGTGCTAATGGCACTCGTGATCATTTCTTTAGTTGAAGGAATGGGTAACATTATAAGTTTTGGTTTAATTTAAACGATTCGTACAATTGTGATACAAAGGGCACTGTATGAAGGGAAATCCTAAATAAACATTTAATGAGGGAATGACGTGGGTAAATGAATTTTCACTTTTTTAAAGATGCAGACATTATGCTAACAATAATTTCATATAAGCATAAGTAATATGAAGTCGCAACGAAAAGTATGAGTGATTGGAGGACAGTGGAAATGTGATTTTTTGTCATACTTCATGGAAATGCGCTTGAATTTACCTTTGGATCTGTCATATCTCACATCTGCGCGAAATTTTGTTGCGATCGTGTAGCCAGGTAGGAAAGTCAGTAATATTCGAATTTTTTAATCTCTTGACCACATATTTTGTATAAAGCCAATTGACCTTGATCAAAAATGCGTCCATTGACTCCCATTATCAATTTCATGGGTAGCGCTAGGGCTCCATCCCAGAGTATTCCTTGGTTTTTTGTCGGATTCCATAAAGGATTCTGGCATGCCGCACGACCAACTGTTCCCTCGTGCTGTCATATTTATCGGAAATTTTCTTTTTCCGGCTTTGCAAAATAAATTTAATATAGAAAGAGAAGGAGAAAATCCCCCGATCAAAAAGTCGGCTGAAGAGCACCAGGAAAGGTAGCAGCAAAAAGTGGAGACAGAGGAAGGAAATTCAGAGGGGCTGCGAAAGCTGTGTTGAAAAGTAGGGTGGAATTCAGCAGCAAGAAGTTGAACTGGTTCTTTTCTTCGTTCATTAGACTTTTTTCTTAATGAAGGCAGGGAATGTCCAACAGTATTCCATTGCCTGTACAACTCTGCCTAATGGTAGGAATACGGTACGACACTGCATTTGAAATTTCACCATTCAGCAGGAAAAGATCACTCAGCACAGGAGGCGCAACCTTCCAGGTTGCGCCCCCATTTTTCTTCCTTTTATTCGTTGGCGCCTCTCATCCCCCTCCTCCACCCCACCACCGGTTCCGTTTCATCAGAAAGTGAATGTAATACTCGACAACATACCCGAAGTATGTTGCTATGAGAAAGGATACGCAAACATATGGATTTTGGAGAAAAAGTCACATTCTTCCTTTTGATAGTGTAGTTTAAAGACTTTTTTACGTTTCAAATTCGATAAACATTGTCAACATATTCATTTCATAGTTTTTTTAAATTATTATATTAATATATTTAAAAATATATACATCCTAATATCACGATGGCAGCTTTCAAAACATCGATACATCGACCTGAACTATCGACAGTGTATCGATACACCCAGGGGTAGGGGTACCGGAGGAGTCAGCCATTTCTGGCGACTTCCGTAGTTTCCGATACGTACACCGGTTTATCCCCTTCGCAATATTCCTGTCTTTCCTTTATTATGTAGGCCTAAGATTTTCAATTTATAACTTGTACTGAGGTATTTTAGCTCTTTACCTAATAGTATAAATGCAGTCAATAAAACCAGGTGTTCCTTAAATTATGTTGGCAAGTGTATGTACATATTAATATTTTCATGATTAGGATCCACTCTGAAATAAATATGGAAGAGATGGGAATCTGTGTTACAAGAACTGCATGAAATTCTCCCGCTGCGGTTACTTTTATATGAGATACTTATTTATATATCTCCCTGCACGTCACAAGTCATGCAATTTGGAGACGATTAAATTTAACATATTTCTTAGTCTCGCAAAAGCGCACGAAAATTATTATTGAGAATAAATGTCCTACTTAATTCTGTGAACAGAGAAGACAGCTGGACAACCTTGCTCACCGGACGTGGATGATTGCGTGGGAAACTCCACCTGCAATGCTGATGAACTTCGATGCCAATGCAACCCAGGATTCCTGATTGACCATCCCGAAAAACGATGCAGTAAGTCAGTATCGTTAATTCCCTCCAGCTCCGTCGCGTGGCGTTCGACTGACTTTATCTCTAAACAACTTTAACACTATTTAAATTCGTTAAGGAGGAACACCACTTCCAAAACCATTGATGAATCATCAATAATTTTAATTTCATTGTAACGTTCTTATTATAAGAACGTCTATCTAAGTCGGTTAAGACACCTATATAAGAACGTCTATCTAAGTCGGTTAAGACACCTATAACTTTTCCCGTTCCCCAGGAATGGGAATAATGAATATGCCCCCCCATGAAAAAAAATTTTTTTGGAAATTTGACATTTGAGCTCAGTGCGTCAGCAGTCACGTTCTTCCCAGGTTTCAGCTTTCCATGTGTCTCCGCTTCAATAAAGCAAAGAGAACTATTGGGGTTGGAAAGAAAGTCTTCCAACCCTTACGAAAATGTCTTATAGGATTCCTATATACTCCTTTTGGAATATATAGGAATCCTATAGGATCCTATATGCCCCATAGAGTTCAGTTTGTGACCTATAGAGTTTCCTATAGAAACTATAGAGTCCCCTTTGAACCTATAGATCCCCCTATAGAACCTATAGGGTTCCCTATTGAACCAATAGGGTTCTGTATAGGACCCAAAGGGTTCTGTATAGGACCCATATGGTTCCCTATAGGGCCTATAGGGTTCCCTATAGGGCCTATAGGGTTCCCTATAGGGCTTATACGGAACACTATAGGCCTATAGGGTNCGCACAAAGCTCGTCATGTTCAGAAATGGTTCAGCGACCAATTTCCTGGCCATATCACTGCTGACGAATGTCCGTCATACTCCCTAGACCTCAATCCTCTGGACTACGCCGTCTGGGGCATTCTGGAGACCAAGGTGTGCTGTAGGTCCTATGACAACGTCGCATCTCTGAAGCGTGTCCTTAAGAAGGAATGGGAGAAGATCCCACAGGATGTCCCGCGCGCTGGGTTGGAGGCATTCCCTGGGAGATTGAGTGCCTGTGTCCAATTTAAAGGGGGCCACATTGAGTGAAAAGTAGTACATGGAAGTCTAAAGATGTTGGTTGTCGTGTCTGTTCAATTTGTTTGTGCAAAACTTGCTTGTACTTGAGGAAATTTAAAAAAACCTGAAGTCAACGAACTTTTTAACCACCCTGTATATACCCCAAGGGCAGAAGCTTCGAGACAATACAAATACAAAATACAAATGCAAAGCCATCATTCCTTTGAAAATTTTTATAAATAGTTTTAGAAAGTGTTGCAAGACTTTCTTTCCAACCCAATATTTGAAAATATGTTCCCTGAAAAGTTGTGCCCCTATGGCATGCATCACCGTAGCAAAATTTTTCCTGAACTCAGCATGTGAATAGCTACTCATGTCAGTCCGGCAGCTACCTACGATTGTCTATATATAATAAAAGTAGAGTTTTTTCTTTACTCAGCGATCAATTAGGTATTTCTTTGCCAAGTTTAAACCTTCTAGTGCCCTCTGTTTTGTTGGATCAGAAAATTCGGAAAAATACCCTTTTGCAAAATATGTGGCCTGGCCCGTTTTAAAGAAAAAGTCAGATTTTTTTTAACAGGAATCCATCCCCAGTGAACTACATGCCCACAAAGTTTCAATGTTATATGCTTGCGCTTTTCGCTGGTGAAAAAACATGTTTGAAATAGCCAACCGAAAATAGCTGACCCACCCAAAAGCTATGTCTGGAAGGGATACACCATGAAAACTGAATCCTCCCTCAACTCAATGGTATCATGTCACTTATACATATGCCAAGCTTCTCCTTTCCATTTCTGTTCAATTCGCTACAATTTTTTCCCAAAACATAGCACCTCGAAAATAATCCCCCAGATGTATCGAGACTTAACATTTTTATTTAATTCCTTGTCTTAGTAGTCACATTCAGGCGAAGTTTCAGCTTTCATTTTCAACAGTTTAATTGATGCAAAAAATTATTTGAAAACATATCCCTTTGAAATGTGTGCCCCCAGGGCATTTACTTCCAAAGTCTAAATTTTTCTACAGCATCCCAATTGGTAGTTATGTATCACGTTTTATCTTTCCACACTAGCTTAATACGCAAGGACAAAAAAATACTTGAAAACGTCGGCCCCAAAAAATATCCCCCAGGGCATGGATCTTAAAGTTTGCATTTTTCATGAACTCATCGTCTCGGTAGGTTCGTCCATACCAGGTTTCAGCTTTCCATGTCACTCCGTTTCACTCAAGCAAAAGTATTGTTTTGTTGGAGGAATGAGTAACCGGACATGGAAGGGTAAATAAGCCAAAAGAAAGTCAAGGAATGGCCGGGAATTGAACCTGAACCTGAAAAAGGTACATGTGTACCAAGTTTCAGATTTCTAACCTTTCTACAGCATGGTTAGAATTAGCGTCTTTCAGTCAGTCAGTCAGACAGTCACGATCGTCTATATATATTAGATATTAAAAGATGAACAATGTGAACCGAGAGACTTTCTTCACCCATCATTATCTGCAGCAACATCCAGCACTTAAGAAGTAAGCACGGATTTCTCCAGGATTTCCTTCAAAGCAATCAGTTTCAATCGTCATCGACATTACCCATCCAGGAAACGTGGTTGAAGGACTCAATTGACCATGAAGTAGTGAACATCCATGGTTCCCTCTTGTTCAGGTCTGACCGTCAGCACATTAAAAAAATATGGTAGTGATGTAGCAATATCTGTGAATTAGTAGTATTGTAACAACCCAATAGTGAAAAAAAGATGTTTTCGACTACCTTTCAGTGAAATGCTACAAGTTTCTTATTCTCTCCCCATGGGAACATTGCTGGTAACAAATAAAGTACAACTAACTAGATGCAATATTTCATTATATTTCATTTGGGATGATAACACCCCTAGCACCGTATAACATTGTATAAAAATTGGTTCAATGTCATATGCTTTGAGGGACCATTTATCTGAATGGGGACTTTAATAGAACTCCTACTAACCTCTTCAACTCCTTTGGCTTCCTTGGGTATATCATTGACGAGGAGGACACAAGGAGAGGTACTCCTCTTGATCATGTTTGGATCTTTGACTGATGTCCAAGCAAAATGCGTAATGTGTCTATCTGACCATCATGTCATCCCTTGCTATCCAAAGTTTATCAACAAATACAGGAAACCAGTGAAAGACAAGGAATTTATTAAACCAGGAAACTGGACCATGTGAGGCTGTCCTTCGAATTTGAAACAACTGTTCATTCATTCATTCATGTTATGCCCAAAAAAAAAATCTAAATAGTGTTCTAAACATCAGTCTGCCCAATTATGCAGTTTGACCATTCCATCTCATATCAGTCAAGCTGGGTGTGACCCCCTCTGATATTGACGAAAACATTTTATGCAGGACGCCTCATGGCCTAAAGTAAGAGTGAACATTATTGGTTTTTGGAATGTAGCCATTTTTGGCGTAAAAATTCCTTGAATTTTGCCTATTCTAAGAAAGGGCACCTCTTCACGTTCATGTGGGATGAAAACTTCATTTACTTTCTTCCCCGAGGCGATAATGAAGAAAATAAATTGTCAAATTTGGCAATTTTGGCACATTCAGAAATTTGTAAAACGTCAACATGTTCATCAAACCCTACCATTATGTATGTTTTTGGAATCAAAGAAGATATAGTGATGTGTCCGATTTTTGTCCAAACAAATTCCAATAAAGGAGATGTGATGGCTCGAAACATGCAAAAAATCACAAATTTCCCAAAGAGATCCAGTTTCCAATTGTATGATGCTATTTTCTATCCACTCTACAAACTTGAAAAATTTAGATGTCAGCCATTTACTCGAGTAAAACGTGAGAGCCATTTAAAAGGTCATATACTGTATATATTTTTTTTGACGCAAGCCACAAAAATTTGGATTTTTTGGTAAGGGCTGCCGTTTAGTGACGCATAATTTTTATATTAGCTGTTGTGCATTTCAAGTCGAGCTGGTGGAACATGCTCGGAAGCTTTTATCGAAAACGGACCGACAGGGACGGCATCATTAACGAAGACAAGTGCCTTCACCTGAATACCAATCGAGGCCCAGGTTATGTCTATGTATTCTATCCATGAAAATTTAGGAGGAAAAAAAGAGAAGTAATTCGATGGCACGCGGAAATGAACACATACTCGATCAGTTACTGCTAGCACACATTACCATTCCAACTATCCGACTGCCTGTTCCAGGTGTACTTATGAATGACCTTGTGTTAAAAGAAGGTCTTGGTAATGGTCAGCCATTTGGCAGCACAGAAATAAATTGAGCAGACTTTGTGAGGAGTGTGGGATGTCTAAAATACACCTATCACCTTTGGTATCCATACAGCTAAAAACCTGTAAGATTTGCAACTATTATACGGCCACTGGGGGGGGGGGAATATCAACAGATGGCTCGGTGCCAAAATGTCATAGTGAGTAGCATCATTCATGGACTCACGATGTCTGGTGAAACTCAATCTACTGCAGAATGTACGCTGCTACATTTCAAAGACAACAGGTCATATTCCTACAAGATCTTCCTACAAGTACACCGCAGCATATAGCGACCCCGTCAAAGACACTGCCCATCCAAACATTACAGTATAGGATCATCAGAAGATCCTATCCAACATAGGCGCTGCCCAATTTAACTGTTCCATACTTAAGAAATTGTTGTAGCTTGTTTATTCGAGTCTGGGACGTTTGGGTCTTTAATTTTGCTGTGGCAGTACCTGAAGTCACGTGTAAAATTCTTCAAGAATTACTTCAAGAACTACATCATCACTTTCAATGCCACTCAAAATATTATGGTAATGCTGGGATTCTTGTGAAAGAAACAATTGATCCAAAATAACATCGCTCCGACTTAAGCGAACAAGCGTTTTCACAAATCCACAAAAGACATATTGAAGAAACTTCTTAATCTTTTAAAAATGTAAATACTTGGACTGATCCAAATATTCTTTGGATCATCCCTCACGATGAAGGAATATATTATCTTATAGAAGTCATTTCTTGATGGCCTTTAAAAATTATTTGATTAATCCTTTGACATTAATTGGAATCGCCAAAAATCATGGTACATGGTGGCCCATTGAAGTATATAGTTTGTTACCATAGCTCAAATTTACATGTTTCCATGCAAATTTGAGCAAATTTCAATATTATTTTAACATAAAGTAGTATTGACATTAACATTTAATTTGCACTTTTTATTAGGTTCTGCTGCTAGATTTTAGAGAAATTTAGTTTTTACTGTCTCAAAACTTTTGCATCGGTCTGCTGATGTTCACCTCATTCGGACGCGAAGTTTTCGAGAATTATAATTATTTATTTTGACTGTCATGTTGGGCCTTCCTGTGCCGTTTATTGATGCTGTTTATTACGCCCGATGACTGTTTGAAATTTTATTTTTCCGTTTCAGACGTCATTTTCGGTGAATGAACAGGCAAAAGTTGCTGCTTGGTACGAATGGGTGAAAGGTTTCGTGATTGTTCGTCGAAAGTTTCCTGCGGAATTCTGTCTAGGTTCACCTTCTCGTATGAGCTTTATTAAGTGGCAATGTTTTAACGGAAACTGGAATTGTGGCAAATGCGGACAGAAACGGCTGCCAACAAGACGCTGAGATGTCAACCGCATTTAAGAACACTTTGAACGATATCCTCATGCGCGAACTGGAAGACCCGCTAAATGCTTTGAACATGAGCTGAACAACAATTCAAGGAATTCCTGAACTCGATTGACATTCAGAGTGCCTTGTTGATCGCCGTTTTCTGTTCGCAATTTGCATACTTCCAGTTTTCATTAAAGCACTGTGCTGCTTAATGCTCATACGAGGAGTTGGATCTTGACAGAATCGCTATAAAAAAATATAATTACTGAAAACTTAGCGTCGGAATTATATGAAAAATCAGCATGTAAATGCAAAAGTTTCAAATTAGAGTAAAAATTCAATTTCTCATGAATCTTACAGCAGATTTTAAGAAAATTTGGCTAAATTAAATTCTGAGGTTGGCACTACTTTAAGCTTAAAAATATTATTGAAATTGATCAAAATTTACATGAGCTATAGCAAAAAAACGGCATATACGTCAATGGGCCACCCTGTATGTACAGGGTGCGCGAGCTATTTGAGAACAAAATTTGACTTTGAGGAAAACTAAAATATTCAGTAGAAAAACCAATATATTTTCATAGAATTTTGTACACATGTTCTTACATACACATAACAAAAGGCTATTCAATAAAACCGCCTTCAACCTCGATTACGGCCTCGATGCGGCTTCTGAAACGACTACATGCGTTGATCAGGTGATTCTTATTTATGTTTGCCATAATGTCCCCGATGGCAGCCTTCAACGAGTCCTTGGTATTATGGGCATGCTTGTTGGTCTCCCTCTCAACGACGCCCCAGACGTAGTAGTCCAGGGGGTTTAAATCAGGAGAGCTAGGAGGCCAAATGTTAGGGGTAACATGATCGTGAAAAATTTCGGCAAGCCACTCCTGGGTCGTGCTGGCTGCTTGAGAGGGAGCAGAGTCTTGCTGGAACACGTACGGCCTACCCCGAGCCACTCCCTCAATCCAGGGCTTGACAGCGTCTCGGCTCGGGGTAGGCCGTACGTGTTCCAGCAAGACTCTGCTCCCTCTCACGCAGCCAGCACGACCCAGGAGTGGCTGGCCGAAATTTTTCACGATCATGTTACCCCTAACATTTGGCCTCCTAGCTCTCCTGATTTAAACCCCCTGGACTACTACGTCTGGGGCGTCGTTGAGAGGGAGATCAACAAGCATGCCCATAATACCAAGGACTCGTTGAAGGCTGCCATCGGGGACATTATGGCAAACATAAATAAGAATCACCTGATCAACGCATGTAGTCGTTTCAGAAGCCGCATCGAGGCCGTAATCGAGGTTGAAGGCGGTTTTATTGAATAGCCTTTTGTTATGTGTATGTAAGAACATGTGTACAAAATTCTATGAAAATATATTGGTTTTTCTACTGAATATTTTAGTTTTCCTCAAAGTCAAATTTTGTTCTCAAATAGCTCATGCACCCTGTATGTGAAGTAATCTGGAATATGAAAAAACGATATCAAAAGGAAAATGGTAATGAGAAGCAACTTAAAGAATATGCCTTAACATCAGATACATTCAACTCAATTATCATGGGCTGATCAGTTAGTTACGCATTAAATCCTTTGGAATGATCTTAAATCCTATTTGAGACGAAAATATTGTTTTTGATGAAGTTGCATTGCTACTTCATCTTTCTTCATTTAAGAGCTCATTGTGACAACTTTGTATCTTCAAAATGTGATATCTAGGACTTCCTGGAGCGGATGAAGAATGCCTACCTGATATTGGATGTTATGACGTTGAACATATGGAGGGATGTCTTCTGAATGGGCATGGAAGTTATATATGCCAGTGTGAGGGAGGATACTTGCCGGATAATCGCAACTGCAGTGAGTATTGCGAAGGAATTATGTTTCTTTATAATATAACTCAAATCGGCGCGAAAACATATATTCCCGTTCATGCAGGAAAGCTTATGTTCTCATTGAAATTAAGTGTGTCTCCTCATCCTACCTTCTTTTAACCATTATCATGATAGCTGTAGTTTTCTTTTGAAACTTTATAGGGAACACGTATGCTTCATGTACAGTAGTGTTTCGCCTATCGAGGCATTCAAAAATCCTAACAACGAATCTGTATAAAACCTCACTTTAGGTTGGCCAATTTATAGAGATTCCACAATGGCCTAGTGCTGCTGTCAATTAGCGGGAAAGCAAAATATAGTGTGCGATGGCGCTTTTATCATACGATGTCATAGTCGTTTCTATTATAAATGCATTTTAAAACGTTGATTCTGTCGTCTTCCTTATATCATGTACTCATAAGTGTTTTAAGAAGAAAACGAAATTCAATGCAACGAGGAATCATCTCATTAAATATGCCGCTCCTTAACAGACAATAAATGCACGCAATTTTAGAAATCGTGACAAAAGAAAATTTTTACGATATTACCGATCTTTGTTCAGTCATGTCCACCGCAGTGAGATCTCTGCCAAAGAACAGTGGGAAAATGACTTTTTCGCTGAGAGCTAACGAATAGCTAACGAATTTATGCGTTAAAGTTACTGACTAAATTGTTGCGTTTGGAATTCCATTAATGTGTTGAATATTGATATATCATTGGTTAATGCAAGAATATATTAGAAATAGCGATATTTGAGTCAAATGTGAGATATGCATAGGTCTGGTTGTTTCACCAAGATTCCCGTCGATGTAATTTCAGTCATACCTTTCGTTTGGGAATTTATGGAATTCAAAAGTTCAAAAAAATACACAGGCAGGAAAAGTAAAAGTTACAACACGAATAATATATCAATGGATGGCGCTTGGAGAGATATTTCATTTGACGCTAGTTACAAGTTTATGTCATGTTTAAAACAAGATGTACGATCCGCCAAATTTGGTGAAAATAGGTAATTATGGACTTTTCAAACTTAATTTTAAGTTGTTTCAAAAAACGCAGGAAAGTGAAATTTTAGTTCTTAACTTGCCACTGCCCTAGTCTACAATGTTACGAAAGGTCGTGGTGTTACAATGCATCTCAGTACTAATAATTTGCAAATTCTAGAAGTGTTGGGACTGTACTTTCTCGATAGAAGGTTGAGGAGGGGCGATCTAATGTAGCCTATCAAAACAATTAAATGAATAGAAAAACTAGAGAGTGGTCCCTTACGAAAATGACCTATAGGAATCCAATAGGCATTATCCTCGCTTCAAGCTAACTTTACTTTCCAAACCTCATTGAATGTCATGAAGGTTCTGAAGTCTCAACTCGCCCGTGTCCGAATAACTCTTACGTTCAAAAAGTGGAGGAGGGGGAGGTGGAAAAGATATCCTTTTGCCACCCTTTCAGGGGAACGAGGGGACATTTGCCACCCTTGTCCCCCCCCCCCTCCTAGTTCCCACGCCTTTGGGACCCATAAGTTTCCTCGAAGAATGTGCAGGTGCATATTAGGCTTCTTATAGGATCTATTAGGTTCCTAAGAGAATATCAAGAGTCTGTGATGGACGGCACATTTGTTATAGCAGCGGGGTTTCAGAAATTATTAATAGAAAGCCGCTTTTATAATCCTCCACCCCCTCCCTCCTCATCCCTGTATCCGTCACTGCGTTGGGGGGAAGTGGAGGGAACTAGGTATTAAACAAATATTCAATCAGTATTGCATGAGCATTATGTTTGAACCATCCCAGCGTCGCGGAGGCATTGCATCTAACATAAACTCATTATTTAAATGTTGCTTATCGTAATACTCAGATGAAGGCTGAGTTTCAACACTGAACGTTGGGTCAACTGGGTAATGTTACTTATTGGAATTCTCACTCCCCACCCTTGTAGCATCAGATATTGACTCAATGCTGGACAAACATTGGGCACGTTGGCTGTACCTTGGCCAATATTGCCAATATCGAGCAAATATCGGCTTCCCAATATTGCCATTCCATCATCAATCCTATATTGGACCAATGCGATGGTCCAATGTGCCTGCGTAGCACTGGAAATTTTGGGAGAAAATGTTTTAAGTCCTCCTCTAGGCGACTAGATGGTGGTATAGGTCTCGCATCTCTCACAGTACTCAAAAGTGCCATTCCCTATATCTATGGAATTATCTCTCACAGGAATGTTTTGTATCCCCCCCATAGGTCTCACCTTGCCTCATTGTAGCAATCAATAAACTTCCTTTTTGCTATCCCCATATTCCAGACAGAATCATGGAGTCCAGGCAAAAAAACCAGCTCATAATCACTAGGAGAACCCTCTATGAAAGGAGTTTTCGAAAGGAGTTTCATTGAAGTGGTGGTATTCACAGATTCTGTCTGCAATGTCCTTAGGGTGGGTTGAGAATTAGTATTCTCTTTCACGGAAAGAAGTGGGCTCGTTAATACGCCATTCTGCCCATCCAAGAGACAAATGTGCGCATGGGCAGAGAGTTGTACTAGTGCAGACAGTACTATTTCTGACGATGCCCACGCCATAGGAAATTCTCTATTTGGCAATGAATTTAGAGCAAAAATTAGCGCCAATATTGACTCAGATGGTCAACCCATGTAGAAGTAATCCTGATTCGGGAAACGGGGCTTCGAAACAAAGAAGCCTCAGCGAATCCTAGGAGTCCTATGAAACCCTATTGGGATCCTGTAGGCGGCTCCGACGTGATTTAACGTTTATGATTATCACGAGATCGCCAGGAAATTCGAGGTTCATGATTCCGTTGACTCATTAAATATACACTTACTTTATTGTTACAACCAACTTGGAAAGAGGTCAATAATAAGGAGAACCAGAAAATGGATATGGGATAAAAATTCAGAATGTGGTTCCCTTAAATGCTTATTAGGCAATAGAGACTCAACGAGCAATACCTGAATATAAACCAGAGTGGTATGGGTGGAGTGACAGACAGCATACGATCTCCAGCACTAATGTCAAGGGTCCACTCAATATCCCGCGTCTTCTCTCAGGCTTCTCCTCACTATCCTACTATTCGACTCCTTGTCCGACTCACTCACTTGACATACCCCGACCCGCGCGACTTTCCCGCGCGACCCATATATTCCGTTATGCCGGACATGCGCATTATCTTTTACGGCGATTTCATCAACTTTATAAAAGTACCTCCTACAATCCTATACTGTAGGTTTTTCGTGTTTTAAAAACCTATAGGGAAAGTCACGGTTTCCTATAGGAATTTATCATAAGGGATAGGTTTTTCCAGTTCGATGGCAGCAAGAGATGGAGAGGGAATCAACTCCAGTTGCGTAAACCGCAGGTGCGGCTCCGGTCGAGACACGACACATTTCCTTGCAGCGTCGTGAACGCATGGAATGCGTTAGATGATGACGTAGTGGCTGCCCCTTCCGTGAGTATTTTTAGGAAGAGGCTAGATGCCCTTATGAAAATGTCTTATAGGATTCCTATATATTCCTATAAGAATCCTATAGGAACCTAAGGAATCCTATAGGTTCCTATATGCCCCATAGAGTTCAGTTCGGGACCTATAGAGTCCCCTATAGAACCTATAGAGTTCCCTATAGAACTTATAGAGCCCCCTATAGAACCATTAAGGTTCCTCATAAGGCCTATAGGTTCCCTATAGGACCAAAATGGCTGTGTAAAGGACCTGTAGGGTTCCCTATGAAACCTGTAGGGTTCCCTATAGGACCTATAGGACCTATAGGGATCCCTATTGGACTTATACGGAACCCTATAGGCCTATAGGGATCCGTTTGAAGTTCTCCTCTAGGCCACTAGATGGAAGTATTGCGTTCGCCCATTCCTCAAAGGGCACAAAAGTGCCCTCCCCTTACCCAAGGAATCATCTCTCACAAGAGAGTTTTGTACGTCCCCAAATGTCTCGCCTTGCCTCATTGCAACAATCAATAAACTTCAACAGTTCCTTCTTTGTCATCCCCATCTTCCAGATAGAATCATTGAGTCCCGTGAAGAATTATGCCCTTATTCCTTTTGAAAACCACATACGAAAAAGAGGAGTTTCAGTAAAGAGACGTGCTCGCAGGTTCTGTCTTACATTTCCTTAGGTCGAGAGAAGAATACTACTTCTCTCTACCGTAGGAAGTAGACGTGCAATCCAGCGGCATATGTTGGGCGGGGTCATGAATTATGCAGACCCTCGCAGTACTGATAGTAATAATGCATGTCCCCCCTACCATGAAAACCCCCAAATCGGTTTTTGGTTTACACCGAAATGCTGTGCCATTATTAACCCCTGTCGCCTTTTCCGTCGTAATGCCTGGATTTCGAAACCCAAAATATCCTCCCCGAGTCCTATAGGTCAGGAGACGTATAAGACCCTATAGGGATCCTATAGGAT
>CAJPEV010002474.1:0-44169 GCA_905338385.1 Darwinula stevensoni | reverse complement strand
GCACAAAGATATCCACAAGTTACCTGGCACAGGGGTCTGATAGTCGGACTGGTACTGTATGCCAGCAATCGCTGATCGATTACGTGATCGTTTCGGCGGACTTGTGGGGCCTTGTGACGGATACGAGGGTGTGGGATGGAGCAGAACTGAGCACCGACCATCATCTAGCGGTCAGCAAACTTCGGATACGAGCGAATCTTAGAACGAGGCAGAGAACCGCACGCGTTGAAAGACGAGTGTGGTGGGAAGCCCTTCGCTATGAGGAACTCGTGACGAATTTGTGAGGGAGATCGGCGAGAAGGACTCCCAACTGCCTCCGCAGACGTCAGATGTAGAGACCGAATGGACTCTATTTCGGTCTGGTGTTTCGGCGGCGGCAGCAAGAGTGTCTGCGGAGAAGCGCATCAGAATAGCTCACGGTAACGCCAAGCGAACTCCCTGGTGGACACCAGCGGTGCATGAGGCTGTCACTGCCAAGATGATAGCCTATTGGGCGCACATGTCCAGTAGGTCTGATTCTTCTAGGGCGTGCTATACCGAGGCGCGATGAACTGCTGCTCGTGTTGTGGCCAAAGCGAAACAAGAGGCGTAGAAGGAATTCGGCGATCAAATGGAATCAGACTACCACACTCCCATCAAGGTGTTCTGGCAAACCATCCGAAGGTTACGGCAAGGCAGGCAACATAAACTCCGGGTCATCAAAGACAGAAACGGGGAGGTGTTGGCTGCCGAGGCGGATATACTTGGGAGGTGGNACGGGGAGGTGTTGGCTGCCGAGGCGGATATACTTGGGAGGTGGAAGGAACACTTTGAAGAGCTCTTAAACCCACCAACAGTGGACACTGACCTACCCGACCTGGAGCCTTCCAGTGCGGAGAATAGTCTCACCATAGAGGAAATTCTGCAGGCCATTGCTAGCCCGAAGAATGGGAAGTCTCCTGGTGTGGATGAAATCTGGGCGGAGACTCTGAAAGCAATGGGTACAGATGGGTGCTTGTGGCTTTATAGGGTGTGTCAGGCTGCTTGGGAATCGGGAACGACACCTAGGGATTGGCAAACCGGTGTAGTGGTTCCTCTTTTTAAGAAGGGGGACTCAAGGGAGTGCACGAACTATCGTGGGATCACTCTCCGCAGCATACCTGGTAAAGTCTATTCCAATGTGCTGGAAAAGAGAGCTCGGGCAGTTGTGGGTGATGCCATCCAAGAGGAGCAGTGCGACTTTCGTGAAGGGCGCAGCACCACAGACCAGCTGTTCACTCTCCACCAGATCCTCGAGAGACATTGAGAGTATGCCAAAGATGTCTACATGTGCTTTGTGGACCTTGAAAACGCTTACGACCGTGTACCCCGAGGAAAACTGTGGGCAGTGCTGCAGGAGTATGCGATCAAGGGTCAGCTACTGCGAGCCGTTCAGTCCCTTTACAGCGATTGCAGAAGTTGCGTCCGAGTGAGCGGGAGGTGTTCGGATTGTTTTCTGGTACGCGCTGGACTCCGGCACGGTTGTGTCCTCTCACCTTTCCGGTTCCTCGTGTACATGGACACGATCTGTAGGCGCAGCCTCGGCGTGGAGGGGGTCAACATCGGTGACGTCGCGGTGAGGATGCTTCTCTTTGCCGACGATGCCGTTCTTTTGACCCGCTCTCGACAGGAGCTCCAGAGCGTGCTCGATCGGTTCGACTCCGAATGCACTGCGGCCGGAATGAAACTGAGCGTCTCCAAGACACAGGTCCGAGCAGGAGAAATCCTGCTCGGTGCGCCCTGCATGTCAGTGAGTTCCAACTGGAACAGGTGGAGAAGTTCAAGTATCTCGGAATCTGGTTCTCGAGTGAGGGGCGATACGGAAACGAGATCGACAACCGCATCTCCAAGGCTTCTGCAGTTTTGCGGGAACTTTGGCGAACTGTGGTTACCAGGTCGGAAGTTTCTCGGGAAGCAAAACTCTCGGTTTTTAAGAGCGTTTATCTCCCACCCTCACCTATGGTAATGAACTTTGGGTAATGACCGAAAGCACCAGTTCGCCAATACAAGCTGCCGAAATGAGGTTCTTGCGTCGAGTTGCTGGCGTAACGCGCCGTGATCGATGCGAAACTCTGCCATCCGCGAGAGTCTCCACGTCGAGCAACTGCTTCTCCGGATCGAGAGGTCTCAGGCCAGGTGGTTTGGTCACGTCTGCCGCATGCCGCCTGAAAGGCTCCCAAGAGTAGTCCTCAAGGCCAAGATGACCGGCAAGAGACCTGTCGGTAGACCTCGTATAAGGTGGAGTGATTACGTCGCTCGTCTTTGTCGCGAGAGGCTCGGCATCCCACCAGCTGAGCTTCAGTCTGTCGCCCAGGATCGAGATCACTGGAGGACGCTCCAGGGAATGCTCAAACTGCGACCCATTAATTTGGGAAAAGCGAGAAAGGAATTGTATGTATGTATGAAATGAAGTATGGATCTGAAGGGAGTGATGGTATGATAATGATATAATGATGAATAATGAATTGAGAGCATCAAGCCAGGAACGCATGTTATCAAGATAGTGATATCAAGAGGCGATTTCACCTATTTCGATATCACGTGTCGAGGTCGAGCGTTCCTTTATTTTAGGGTATTCCTAATCCTCTTCAAGCTAAATATTTTGGTACTTTTGCCATTTTTTGCGTATCCTAGTTGATTACTGTCTAGTACCGAGCATCAACATTGCCCCCCACCTTTTTGTTTGTCCATGACAGCATCCAGTTTTTTCTTAAGCGGGTTTTACAAAAGGGGCAGCCACTACTTCGTCATCTAACGCATTCCACGCGTTCACCGCTCTGCAAGTAAATAATTCCTGTCTCGACCTGAGCAGCACCTGCGGTTTGCGCAACCTGAGGCGGTTAGTTCTCGTTCTCTTGCTGCCATCAAACTGGAAAAACCTACCACACTCGACATTATCTATTCCTTTAATTATCATGAAAGCCTGGATGAGATCGCCCTCCTTAACCTTCGCTCGAGCGGGTACAGTCCCAACATTTCTAAATGCTTCTCTTATGAAAGTCCCCCGACCTCCTTAGTCATTCTTGTGTCCCTCCTCTGTACTCCCTCGAGCGCTAACAAATCTCCCTTATTTGTAGGCCTCCAAAGCTGAATGAAATATTCCAACTGGGGTCTTATCAGCGGCGCATACAACAGAAGAATAACGCGCGAAGTCCTATTTGCAACCGAACGATGAATGTAGCCTAGAATCCTGTTGCATTTGGCCACCGTCGCATGAGCGTGGGAGGAAAACTTGAGGTCCTCATCAATACAAACTCCTAAATCTCTCTCTCCATTTGCCTCATCTAGTTTAACATCGCCGAACGTGTCGAGAGACCTAACGTTGTTTCCACCGACGTGCAGAACTTTACTCTTAGTTATATTAAGCCTCATGAGCCATTTCTTGCTCCACTCATCCAAAAGACTTAAATCTCGCTCGGCTCTAGCCCTATCCGCCTCCCCCCTCATGGTAAAACCTATCTTGGTGTCGTCGGCAAATTTACTTATTTTATCCTCTATGCCAAGATCAAAATCTTTTATTTAGACCAAAAACAGAAGCAGTCCAAGAACCGAGCCTTGAGGGACACCGCTTGCGACTCCGACCCCCTTCGAAGCTTCCCCATTTATCATCATACGTTGCTTTCTTCCTGCCAACCAGCTACCGATCCACTCGATTGTCCTACCCTGGATCCCGTGCGCCTCCAGTTTAGCCCTCAACATCTTGTGAGGAACGGTATTGAAAGCTTTCGTGAAATCTAAATATACGATGTCCACAGGATTCCCCTTATCCCTCTCTTACGTCGCCCAGTCGTAGAATTCGAGCAAGTTGATCGGACAGTTTCGACGCCTCCTAAAGCCGTGTTGAGAGTCCCGAATGAGCGCCTTTCCTTCGAGGAAATCCAAGAGATGGTCCCTTAGAATGCTTTCCATGATCTTCCCTGGGATACTCGGGAGACTTACCGGCCCGTAATTTCCTGGATTACTCTTTTCGCCTTTCTGAATGGTCGGCCCAACATTTGCTAGTCTCCAGTCCTTAGGTACTTCCCGCGCGAAAATCTGCCCTCAAATATAATTCCTAGGGGAACTGATATATCTCTCGCGGTTTCCTTAGTGACTCTCGCAGGAATCCCATCGGGGCCGGTCGTCTTGCCCACCTATAACTTCCCGATCATACTCACGATCGTCTTCTCGGTGATGGAAATATCCTCGATGCGCGCCCTCCAGTGGAGGAGGTTAGTCGGTGCCGAGTCGGATTCCACAGTGAAAACGGAAGGTAATAACTCGTTAAGTATACTGGCTATATCCTTATTACTTGCAATCAACTCCCTCTTTCGTTCATTAGCCGCCCGATCGGCTGTTGGCACCATGGATATACCCCATCCCTTCTGTCTCGGGCTTTTTCAGATTTGCATTGTTCCTCCTCTTAATCTATTATTGTTCTAGGCGTTACAGCTCACACATCTGGAGCTTGCATGCAATGGTTGCAGGAGCATTTGGCCAACCGTGTCCTTTCTCACAAATCTGACTTCCCATGGCCAGCCAGGTCACCAGAACTGTTCCCTCTGGAATATTTGCTCTGGGGCTATATGAAGGAGATCTTTGAAGAAAAACTTGCAACGATTCTTGACCTAAATGATGCAGAGTCGCGCGTTATTTCAGGTGTTACATGTGAAACTCTTCAGGCGGTAGTTGAAAACTTAGCCATCAGAGTTCGCTTTTGTCTACAAAACGGAGGACAATCTGAACACACATGAGCACAAGAAACTTGTAAGTTTTCTAATCATTTAGAGGCGTTTTTCTCATTCTTATCTTTATTAGAAACAAAATACCACATTTGCAAAATCATGTAACATTTTTTGGTCCTCCCTGTATAAGGCATTCGTTACAAACAGAAAGAAGAAATCCTGAAGCCAATCAATGAAGCGATTCAATATAAGGGACGAGAACGTCACCGACCCAGAAATGAAACCGAAGCCATCACTTCAACTGACTTAGTTCTCATGTTCCCCTATAACCACTTTACTCCACACCGTTTACTTTTGTGATTTCCAAACACATAAAAACCAAGCAGCATATGGAAAGCAACGCAAACTCTACCGCTGCGAACGAGAATCAAACCGAATTTACTTTCTTGTTAATTCTTGACAAGTGGAAACAGGAGTAAATGAGTACAGAATCCATATAAAGAATTCCACGGTTTAATAATTTGCCAAGTAATTAGGATATCGTAGTCCTTGCCGTTTTCTGGTCTCATAGAGCTCACAAGCACTTGGTGTGTTCTTTCATGAATTTCCTAATCTCAATTAGAATAATAGGAACAATTACTCTGTCGAAAATCATTTGTTCGGTGATCACGTGGGGAAGTACCTCGAGCCGGAACACAAAGAAATCTTTAAAAAATTGGCAGCTTTTCACATGGAGCCTCACATCTGTATCCTCTTTGAAAATATTTTTGGCATGCAACTATTTTTTTGCTGATTGGTTGGGAGGTACTCCACCGATCGGGAGCGCGCGGAGCATCAGTGGAAACAAACTCATTGACTGAACTTCCTTTTGGTGGATCTGAACATTCTAAAAGTTCCTTTCATGAAAGTAAATAGACCACTAATGGTCCTGTCCTGTCCGTATGTCACAATTTGGTTGTCTAATGAAAGCTAAGATGATATTGGCCTGACCAATGCAAAACTTGGCAAGCAGGTAGATATGAGCAAGAAAACAATTGAGTTTGTTTTGTGGCGAATTTACACAAAAATTGCATTTTTATTGCAAAATTAGGATTTGAAATTTTATCACTGAGGGGAAGGCATGAGTACCTGTGAGTCCTTCAGGATCTGGATCAAAGTGCGCATGCGCGTACGACCCAGGCTTTGGGTATCAGCAACCAGAGCTGTCAGTTCCCTACCGACCTTCATGGCAGATGGTTCAAAGCACGTACAACCCTCCATCCTCCCATCATCATTCCATGGACATCATGGGTATTTTTTAAACATAAGTGAAAAATGATGTCGATGGGCCAAGACCGGAAAGAGTTGCAGTTTGTTAAATTAGGTGCCAAAATGTGGGTCTCCTAAACTAAAAGGAGGACCAATACTGGGCTGGGCCTGCCCAGCTGGCTTATTACGTGGTACAAGTAGTGGGTCGTTCAATTCGCTTATTGAGGGGGATATGGTTATCAGTTGGAAAAAGACTCATTGCAAGTGTTTCGAAAGCTTTACATGGAAATTCCATGCAGTTTTGCTTGCCCTCTTGATACAAAGAAAGAGTAGAGTTTTACCGGTTCAACTTCATTCCAGGATTCCATTCTCAATAGGAGCAGGAGTCTTTCCTGCGCGATGAGAGTTCTTTTAGTAAAATATTCGTGCAAATCCCATCGCGTGTGCATACCTGGAGAACTTGGAAATTGAATCAGAGTTACACACAACATCTTAGTCAAATAAATGAACTAAATTACAAAGCCAAAATAAAAGTTTTAAGACATGGCAATACAGATGTTTTGGTGTTCATGGGGTGGGAGGTGAGAGAATGGAGAGAAATGCGTTTCCTTCGTTCCTTCGTTAAGAAAATAAACCTGTTTTAGGATGATTGCTAATTCTTTCTGCTGGATTTGACCTCAAGAGGGAGGGAGAGGGGCGACTCCGGAGGAGAGAAACGACTTCAGGAGAGGTATAATCCCCCTCCAATGAGCTGCATTCCCTCTCTTCTCCCCCCGACAGAAAATTCTAGCCCTTCATTGCTTGATCGGGAATACATTTTTTCATGTCACGGTGGCAAAAACATGAAATGGACGCCATCAGAAAGTCCAGTTTAGAAGCAATGGTTATCTCTGAAAGGTGCGCCTGGGAGTACAGGGTGTATCAGAGAAGACTGCACATTTGAATATCACAATTTGTTTGTGGGTCTTTATCATTTTTTGTTGGTTAATATTCTCCGCGATTTCCAGTTTCATTTGCCATGAAAAAAAAATTGGAAGCAACTCATCGAGCAAAGGTTGTGGAACTGTTTCTTTTCACAAAAGCCTGTGTTGATCAAGTATTGTTGATCAAGATTCCATCCTTCGAGATGTGGCAAACTGCCTGAGACGGTCTGCACTGAATTACCATTGCTACTGCTACTATGGTTTCCGGTGTTCATGCTATTCGCATTCGTCTTGGTCATTTTTCATCGCCCACAGATCTTGTATCAGGGAAATTTTTACATGCTGCAATATCTGTGGATAGATGGCGCATCATTGACTACTAACCCATGTCAAATCTCACGCTGAGCTTGCAAAATGGAACCTCCTACGAGAAAGTTCCACAATCCACGTGCGATTAGCTACTTCCTATTTTTATATGCCAGATAAAACTCCAAGCCTTGTCGAGTTTTAGTCAACAAGAAAATATTAAGAATAATTATGAATTAATATTTTCTTGTAAATTCCAAAAGTAACATTTTTCTCCTACGCACTCTATATTTGTATTGGGCTGAACAGCAGTATAGCAAATCTAATGAATCTAAATCTCAGCTCTAGAAAGTAGTGAAAGGTGATAAAAGGGATGACACAGGTGGAAACAAAAAGGCTCTTCCTTCAAAATTCCTTCTACTGTACATTCTCTTTCAAATTCATTAGAATCGTCTCTCTCGATAATCCTTCACTTACCAGTATGTACGTAACTCCAATCAGTGAAAGGGGTTGAGGGATTCAAGGCTGGATCGATGGCTTGCCATACTTCGAGGATGTTTTTGAGGAGAATGGCGCCGTTTTCCTTGTCCAGGATGTCCTCTTTCTCCACAGCCATCCCTCCAACTCGAATTCCTACTTCATCCCAAGTCGGCTTCTGCAACACAGTTGAAAACTGCGTGAGTGGAGAAGTGATTTATGCGCTCCATCTATTCTAATAATGGCGACAAGGCAAACGACTCAGATGAAAGAAAGAACAAATTCGGCTAGCATTTCATGGGTCAGAAGATCTCCTTCCTTTTTGAGACCCCGCTCTCATATCTCATTGAGACAGATTCTTCGAGTGTCCAATAAGTCTTAAGACTGGTTCAATAAAACAAAAGATATGATTTAAATTAACAAATAAATGCCTTTAATGTGTATTGTAGTCCCCTCCTGTCTTTGTTATCTTGACTGGTCCAGCAGCCACTCGACCTGCTCTTTAAGCGCCTCCTCGTCCAGCATCCCAGCCCACTGCAACGCGGCATCCTTCACCTGAAGATTATGGAAGAAAAACGCTTTTCTCGAAGTTGTTTTTCTTCCAGTTAAAGAGGAAACTGTCGCACAGATTGAAATCCGGACTGTACAGGTTTGGGAGAGCGTCGTGATGTTTCGCTAGGTCATGAAGTCCTTCGCAGCGACGGATGTGTGGGGTTCCACATTGTGCCACTGCTAAATTACTTCGTTCAGGTAGATCGGCTTCGAGAGCAAGCATCTTCCCAGATCATCTGTGTGACGAGCAAAGTCAATAATGTGGTGGGAGGCGACACCACTGAAGCAGTGGTGTCGATAGAAAAGTGCTTGTTCGGAGTAAAGTCAAGAAGGGTCTTCTCGTCAACCACGTTACGCTTGACTACTTGGAGCAGGTTCTGATCTGCTCGAAACCAGCACTTGTTGCGTTGTTTGCACAGATAGACAAAGCGCGACCCCACACATCCGCCGTTGTGAAGGACTTCATGACCCAGTATAACATCACAACGCTCTTCCAAAGCCCGTACAGCCCGAACTTCCATCTATGCGACAGGTTCCTCTATAACTGGATGAAGAGCGACTTCGAGAAAAGCGTTTTTCTTCCATCATATTCAGGTTAAGGAGGGCGCGTTGCAGTGGGCTAGGATGCTGGACGAGGACATCAAAGAGGACGTCGGGAGGCAACTGGGCCGTTGTCAATATGTCATGGACTTAGTAGGAGACTATATTACATGTTAAAGCCATTTATTTGTTAATTTTAATCTAATCGTTTGTTTGATTGAACCAGTCTCATGACTTATTGAACACACGAAGTACAATCGCCACGGATACTCGGCGAATCTAAGAGTATGCATGCTGTTCACATAAGTTTATGAATCGCTGATGAACCCTCATCACCAGAGCTCTCAGGTCACGCATATGTAGTCACATTTAAGCAAAGCGTCTACGCGCGGTTTATCTGTGTACCAGCGTCTGCTTCAATTATGAACACTTCTCACTTCCCCCTCGATGTGGTTCCACTTTTACGGTAGCTTCCACAAGGATGCTGAGAGAGAGGGAGGGGAAAAGATCGGATTGAATTCATCTGGTGAAAAAGAATTGTGACTCACGTGTAGGAACGATTCCTGGTCATCTAATCGCAGGAGGATGCTCAGGTCGTCTTCAGGCTCCGTGGGGCAGCGGATGACCTCAACACGACGTTCTTTCTCCATTTGCGTCCATAGGTTTTGATGTTCGAAAAGGTTGTCGATGATGATGAGTTGAGTCCTGGAGCGGGAGATGACCTCCAGCAGCCAGTCGTCGCTCACGTTGAAAGAGATAATGACTGAAGCTTCGCACCCACGAAAGTCCTTCAGGTGTTTCACTTGGACTAGGTCTTCACTTTTGTTTGGCCAGGTTTTCTTCACCTTCTCTAACAGTGGTTCGAGTAGGCCTTCGTCTGAAACCAAAATATATGAATTTTCGGATTCAACTTTCTGTCTGGGTTCCTTGTTCTTAAATTTGTCGTTTTGCTCGGGTTTCTCTTGTTGCTTGGATTTTCCTTGTTGCTTAGATTTCCCTTTTTTCTTGGATTTGGCCTTCTGCTTGGATATGTCTTTCTGTGCGGACTTGGCTTCATGCTGGGTTGCATCTTTCTGCTCAGATTGGTTTTTCACTTCCAAAAGTTTCTTTATTTTAACTGATGAGAGAACATTTGCTGTGATCCCACATGAACCCCTCTCGGAGCAGATATATCCAAAATGCTTTCCCGAGCAATTATTGGCTTCAATTTTGACGTATTGGACAGGAGGGCCTGGGACAATCGCTGCAGGCTTTGCAGTCACAGACAGATTCCTTGAGTTCAAGTTCAAAGAAGTTGGAGTCTCGTTTTCTCGGATGTGCTTCATTAGAACCACGTTGGTCGGTTCACACTCAAGTACAATCGCTACGCAACCTTTGTCGTTTCGCAGCATGTCTACTGTTTCCTTCACTGAGACCTTCGAATCTGAATGAGGCTTAAAAGCGAGAATGAGCTTTAATTTATTGTTTTCCAATGTCTTCACAATATGTGATGTTTCTGTCAACGGGAAAATAGGACAGTCTTCGACTACTACAACAAGGAGAGCCCACTCAGCCTTCTCTTTTCCCTCCAACATCTCCTTTTCTTCGGAAAAAGAGAAAGATAAATCGGAAGAATAGGAAGAGGAAGAAGATTCTTCTTCCTCTTCTTCGTTCTCTTTTACGGCTTTTTTTTCTTTCCCCTCCTCCTCTCTATGTTTGTTTACCTCCTTTAGGATGCTCGGGATAGAGTCGACTGTAACTGAAGAGACATTCACATTAGTTTTCGCCCTCCATCGCTGTCGCTGGATTTGGCAAAGCAAATCACCGCCGCAGTGGAGAACAAGAACCTGGCTCTTCTCTCGTCTAATGAACGCATCCACTTTCCTGGATTTTCCCGAGGCAGGGTATCCAAATATTCCAATGAGCCGCGTTTCTTGAATGAATTCCACGACTGGATCTTTCTCTATTTCACAACAATCCAGATTCAGATCCGTTCTAGAGATAGATTGCTTAGAATAATTCCACTCCCTCAGGTATAAGACGTCCTCATTCACGTCATCGTATTTTTCCCACGCCTCCTCCAGTTTTATTTTTAGGTCTTCTTCCTTCACTTCTTTTTTCTTGGTCTCCCATTTAAGATTATTTCTTACCACTTCAGGGACGAAAGAAAACTTCCCCGTTCTCCACTCTTCTTCCTCGATCACGAGGGTCTTGTTTTCTCCAGTGGTCGCAATCAATCGACAGTAGTTCTTCCACACCGAACCAGGAAAGTCGAGAATCAAAGTGACGTTCATGGGGTGGCATCCCATCATTTCCTCCTCGGTGACAACGACGAGGGGGAACGAATCCGAGGAGGCAGGCTTCCCACGGAATTTGTTCCCGTCTACCCAAAGGACAGGCAATTCAGGGTATAAGAGCATGAACACGTTGAGGAAAGCATTTCTTCTCCACTCCTCATCAATGACAGTATAAACAGGCATCTTCTTCGCTGACTCTCTGCATTCATACATTTACCGCACGCTCCGAGAGTGCTGGACTGTCTGGTCAAGTACAAACGTAGACGCTACTTCTCGGACCGTGCTCCAGTAGAGCTACTTCGCTCCTTCCGTAGGAAGCGGTAGAAGAGGGCTTAGGATCTTTGGCGAGAGCTCGGACAAGTCCAAGGAGGGCTCGGACGATACAAAGACACGCCTGGAGTAATTTCCGATGGCAAGGAATAATTCCGATATCTTTCGGGTGTTCCGCTTTATATCGTTGAGGACTATGATTTCAAACCCGGCCGGCTTGACTTGTTTGAGGGGAAAATCCCTTGTATAAGTTTGGTCATTTGGTCTAAAGCAGATAGTGATCGACTTCACATGTTTCTCTAAGTCTTCAATCCATTTCCCCCAATGGTCGGAGAGGGCTTCCGGGCTGATGATGCCCGGAAATCCAAGTGTGATGGGGACTTCATCAATGAGGACATGCTTTCCTTTTCCTTCTTTTTCTAGGAAACTCTTCAGTCTTTCTAAATCTTCCTCCATGCCCTTCTCTCTCCCGTCAACAACTTCTATCGTCTTTCTCTCTTCTGGATCTTCCGTGGCTAATAAATAAATAATCTTTCTATGTCATTCGTTATATAATAACCTCACTTCAAATGAAAACTAATCCGCAAGTTTTATTTCTTGGAAATTGTATTTTTGTCGCTCAAAATGAATTTTCAGTTCTTTTCCGAATGACAATGAAAAGCCCGCGGTCCCAAGTTGGGCCAGAGGCAAATGCTGACGTGTGGCATGTCAATCGAGCGATTAAAGGAGGTTTCGAACGAGATTCCGTATTTGTTCATGATTGGTAAACTCCCCTATCGCAGACCGATCGGAGAAACCCAATCTCCCTCAGTCTGACTAGATGTACTCAAGGCAGCAGTACTTCCTTAGATTGTCATCTTTTGTGGCTTCCGCTTTCAACACGGGATTTGAGCCGCATTGTGATTTCATCCTTCACTAATACGACTCTTTTCCCGCTATGGAAGCGCTTGTCCGTAGGACTCTTGAGTGAACATGTCTCTTATCACGCCCAAATCTATTAACCGCTAAAGGGGACCCTGACGCAGCCTCTACAATCAGAAAAAACCGAACCTTTTCATCTTCACCCTATCAAGTGAAGACATAATTTGATGCTTCCTCCACCATTAACAGGAGTCTTCTTGGACTACTTAACCTGTTTAAACAAATGAACAGAGAAATTCGAGCGTCCTCCCTTAAGCTCTCTGGGGGAAAAGATCAAGTACAGCATGTAAAGTACCTGGGTCTTAAATTAAAGAGTCACTTCCTTATCCCACTGAAATAGCGGCTACATAACCCGTTTTTCATATCGCATCAGCTGTAGGAAGCTTTTTTATTCCAATATCTGAATATTTACATAGTATAAGGGAATGCCCTTGAGGTATAAGTCTAAAGCACGCTTAATAGTTTATACCGGTATGTACCCACGAATCGAGCCTTACACGTACCATGTTTATACCCTCTTAATGTATACCCGAAATTACATATGGGAGACAGTATTTAGAAGCCGTCCAGACCATATCATGTTTTGGCCATTCTTAATGAATATGCAACTATAAATGGATTATATATAAGCCATGTATATGCCCAAACAGCATGTTTATGTTATAAATGTATCATATTCCCTTACGGGAACTCCATATTCAGATTTCGTGCGAATTATCAAATATGGCCATACATGGGTGCTTAGCTCGGAATGTGCATGGTACAAATATGGGAGAATTACATATGGGAGACAGTATTTAGAAGCCGTCCAGACCATATCATGTTTTGGCCATTCTTAATGAATATGCAACTATAAATGGATTATATATAAGCCATGTATATGCCCAAACAGCATGTTTATGTTAATTTTACGTAAAACGAATGTGAATTTTTTGTCCATTTTATATCATTTTTACGCAAACCATTGTCAAGAAAATGCCAACATGTTTGCAGAAATGTCACCTCTGTGATACGTAAACGGTGATATAAAATTAATGTAAATCTTACGCAAAATTGACATTCACGTTTGCATTCCAGCCAGCGTGTTTTCATTCATTTCACTTTAGATTTATGTTAATTTTCCCCAGGCATTCATGCGTATTTAAAGAGTCAATCATTACCATTGCAGGGAATTGATATACTGAATCTCCTATTCCTTTACGTCCTTCAGATCTCTAGGGTGGTTGGACGAGTGACAGGAGCACTCATCCTCACCAGTACTCAAGAGTACCAAAGTGACCTCCTGCTTCCTCCTCCCGTACCGGAACCTCGGGAGGAGGAGGAAATGTTCAAAGGAGCTCGCTTGCTTTTAGGATAGAGAAGATGTTGTACTCGTGGGCCTACGATTCTACTCTTCCCTAATCCCGTGCACTACTGTACTAAAAAGCTTAACTTCAGCATTTAATAATTCCCTGAGTCATATATGATAAAATAATATATAATAATTTCATGTTTTCAATATATATATTCATGGATTGCATAATAAAAACTAGAAGGATGGTAAGAAAACCTGATACTATATCAGGATGCAGGGAACAAAGTTCCATCTAGTGAGGAATCTTGGTACTGCAAGTGCAGGACGGTCAGCTAAAGTTTCATATGGATGGTGTGGTGTTAATTTTTCATAAACTTGATATCATGTGCTTCACGTCAGATGGAGTGACGTCTAGTTGATGTAAAATACACGTACACTTTGGTGACGTTAATATAGGAACGTAAATTTTACGTAAACGTGATGTCATTTTCTGGAGTGACGTCTAGTTGATGTAAAATACACGTACACTTTGGTGACGTAAATATAGGAACCTAAATTTTACGTAAACGTGATGTCATTTTCATGGCAATTGCAAGAAATTTACATTGTTTGCAACAAATTGATATCTTGTTTACGTGAAGATGCTGCTTAGGTGGTGCTTAGTTACAATGTACATGGCACTTACAAATATTAGGCATATTTTGGTCATATTTAATACAATAGATATATGAAACTATATATTCTTAATCTGCAATATAGATGGCCCCCGCATGCGTTAATAATTGAATATTGAAGCAGAGGCTCAGAGGCAATCACTCGACAATGAAACTTAAGATAGGTTTTTGTGACTCACGTCACAAGGGGAACCTCACTCCTTCTATGCATCGGGCAAGAATTACCTTGAGCCTCCTGAAGCTAATTTACGTCTCTCAACATATTCATTGATTAGAACGACTTCCTTCGGTTTGTACGTGGGAAATTATCGAGTTGAGGGTGAAAGCTTCTGCAGAATCATTCATTAGCATTTGAGGAATAAGGGAGGCATATAGCGGCGGGATGAGCGCAACCTCGTTCATATTGTGAACGAACTGCAAGATGTCTGGCCATATGGAAGGCCTCAACGAGCATGCGGGTGTATCCATGGACAGTACATGGGCTGAACAGTTTCCAACTATATTCGAAATACAGTATTTTTTCCGCATAGTTTATATTAGTGTCATATACATTGCAAACCTAGCACCATATTTGGGGGTCTATATATGAACCATATATAGTTCCATATTTATTAAGAATGGCCAAAACATGATACGGGCTGAACTATTTCCAAACAAGGCTAAATTCAGTACTGTACTATCCTATACATACGCCTGTATTTGGAAGTTCCGTAAGGGTTGGGGCATGAAAAATGTTGGCTGCTGCCCTACCGCCGAAGTGGGCCTACCTTGGCACATGGGCAGCCCACTGCGATGTGGGCCAAAGCCCACTCCTCTTGCGCCAAACGTAGGCTCAATGTTGTTTGCTACCTGGGAATGAGGGCTTACCATCGAGCAAGTTGTGATAAATATTAAAAAAATGAAATACTGAAGGAAGGATGAAATGGGAAGGGGAAGAAAACTGAATACCACAAAAAGGATGGTGAGCTGATTATGCAAGAACGTCAATTGATCTTCCACCATGCCGTCGGTTTCTTTGAACGTTTCGACCCAACGATGCGCTGTCGACTTCGATCAACCAATGTACTTGCCGCCGCAGCAAAATAAGGCAAGGGACCAAGCTCGAAGGTGCAGCGGAAAATTATTTCCCAAAGTTGCTTAATCGTTTGCACCACGATTATCAAAAAAGTATTTTTATTATTGATTGCTCCGAAAAATGATTTCAATCAAGAAGTTAAGCCTAAACCTTACGGATGATCAAGACCCAACGGTTCTGCTTGCACACATGACCACAACCGCTAATCTCGCTCCATTCCTAAGACATGTTCGTTCGTTTTTTTTCAATCTGCACTGTATACATAGATGTAGCTATATTCATTCTTAAGCATTATTGTTCTCAAAATGATCTCGTTTCGTCTCACCTTCGAAGTAATCTCGGAAATCTTGTGTGAGTTTCCCTCCAGCAAGATTCAACAGCAACACGTCACTCTTTCTTGCCAACTTCAAGACTCTCTTCTTAAGAACAAACGTCTTACCGGTTCCAGACGTGCCGGTCACCAAAAGGACCTTAGATTCTTTCCTCACAAGTTTTCTCTGTTGGGGAGTGAGAATCGCAAGCATTTTCTGCATCTGCAGGTCACATCGCACGGACAACTGAGTGGGGTTCCGTGGGAGGTCCACAGCTGATGCTGCACAAACGTAGAGGTCGAAGATATCCTTGAAGGTCTGCATTACAGTGGAATCAGGATCCCCGGACTTCTTCAACTTGATGTTGTTTAATTCCAAAAACGCATGGAAATTTCTTAGGTTATTGAGATCATCTGAGGTGAGGATTCGTGACCTGCAATCGCTGCATATAATGTGTTCTTTCAAATATGACTTTGAAATCATTGGGAAAGCTGCAAAACCTGTTAGCTTCACATTCTTGAAGCGATCATCCTTCAAGATTTCGCCACACATGGTGCGGAAAACATTGAGGTCTTTCTTAATTTGTTCTGTGGCCTTCCGAAGCCCTTTTTTAAATGTTTTTTTATTTCTTTGGCAATTTGTTGCTTTAACTTGAAAGAAAATTCCCACGATTTCCTTCCCAAACATTCCAATGCCGAAGACATCATGATCTCCAGACTTCAGGTCCTCATTGGTAAGTCTAGCATCTTTCATAAACTTTTCTTTCTGCTGTTTATTGATACCCTTGAGCAAGGTCTCCGTGAACTCATAATCCATAACTGTAAGGGATGGCACACCTTGAAATGCGCCTTTTAGATTATCGAACACCATGTAAACTGATTCCTGGGACAACGGGATGTCAATATTTTCCGTCTCTTCTTGCCTGGCTTTCTCCTTCAGTTCATTAAATGCCCGACTACTCAGTATGTACCCTTCAGGTAGGGAGTGAGCCTTCGTGTAGGCTTCAGGGTAATTTTCTTCTATATATGCGTCGGAGGCTTCCTTCAGAGATGTCCCAACACCAGCTCCAGAGTATATTTGTAGGTATTCCCGAATGTCCGAGTCTCCCATCCTTTCATAGCTTTCCAGACGCCCGAAGTGCGAATATGCTTTGCATTCCTCGCATTCTTGTGCCTGACGCGGATAGACAAAAAGGAATATTGTCATGCAAGAATCCTCGTTAATAGAATTTTAAGTTCAAAGGCAAGTAAAATCAATTTGAAACATGCCACACAATTATTTGTAGAAGAATTTTTTTAACTATGTCATTAAATAAGTATTTATTCACAGAGAAATGACTCCTAGCCTGCAAATGTAAAATAGTTAAATCTACTTTTCGTTGCCATTGATGTTAAATCATTGGTGGCCCTGTGCCAAGCTTTGGAGCTTTGCCAGGGTGACGTCATCGAAGGCAGTTTCGCCAATACGGACCACTGAATTGTGGTCCATAGAAAAGGCATACCTTTCTTCACGGGGAGGGCAAACCTTCCAATGCTAAGAGATATACATTTTTATCGAAAAAGTTCATCTGGTGCAGTTTCAGCAATTCCCCTGTTTTTTGTTACGATGTCCTATGGTAAGAATGCACGAAGATTACTTATGATTAAGCATTTTCAACTCACTTGATTGAGTGACTGGATATTAGCTGATTTACAAAAGATTTAGTAAACAAATAATAACGGTGATGGTAAATATCAGAATGAGAAAGCGAATCTACTCTCATCCGTTTCACATACATTTGAGTAAATCAAGGCAGCTCACTCACACCATCGGTGCTCCCACCATGCTGTTGAGGACTATCTCCCATATTTATGAAAGGATGCAGTCAGCAGAATTGGAGTTTTCACGCGGCATGCGCTGTTTGCTGAGAAAACCATGAGCAACAAGAAAAAAATCTGATATTTGTCCAATTCTTCATCCTAAAATACAAGATTCCTATTATTGGTAAGCGGATGCAATGCCCAGTTAGTAATTTGAACTTACCTAAATGAACATTCCCTTGCTTGTCCTGCAGAGGTACCTGGTCTACCAGGCAGGATTTCTTAAATCTTTCTGATGGAAAAAAAACACTTTTTTTGAGAGCATAAGTTTCACTTGCGTCCTGGTTAGGTGATTTACAAGTATCCCCGCCTTGACTTGTTCGTTATTCACGAATCACCTCTATAGTTTGTTTAGGGTTGTAAAACCTTTCTTGTCATTCACCGCTGAAGTTCATCACACTTGAGGTGTCTTTAATGCGGAATGCATCGAAATATTTCCAGTAAAAGGAGCGGGTGGAGTAGCACAAGAGCAAGTGATAAGAGCGTCAACCGCGCCTGGTTCAGGACTACATTATGGAATTTCAGGGTGGAGTATTCGTTACCTTAATCTTATCTGCAATAAACTTTACGGATCGTGGATTGGAACTACAGAGTGTATCGCTTCGTTTTGCGACATGGCCAGCCATGATAGAGACCAAACAATGCAGGGAACTCGATTTTTTCCAAATAAGTTTAATCCAGAAGTACTGTACAATCTGCATCTTACTCATATATAGTTCCATATTTATTAAGAATGGCCAAAACATGATACGGGCTGAACTATTTCCAAACAAGGCTAAATTCAGTACTGTACAATCCTATACATACGCCTGTATTTGGAAGTTCCGTGAGGGTTGGGGCATGAAAAATGTTGGCTGCTGCCCTACCGCCGAAGTGGGCCTAACTTGGCACATGGGCAGCCCACTGCGATGTGGGCCAAAGCTCATCCTCTTGCGCCCAACGTAGGCTCAATGTTGTTTGCTACCTGGGAATGAGGGCTTACCATCGAGCAAGTTGTGATAAATATTTAAAAAATGAAATACTGAAGGAAGGATGAAATGGGAATGGGAAGAAAACTGATGACCACAAAAAGGATGGTGAGCTGATTATGCAAGAACGTCAATTGATCGTCCACGATGCCGTCGGTTTCTTTGAACGTTTCGACCCAGTGATGCGCTGTCGACTTCGATCAACCAATGTACTTGCCGCAGCAGCAAAGTAAGGCAAGGGACCAAGCTCGAAGGTGCAGCGGAAAACTATTTCCCAAAGTTGCTTAATCGTTTGCACCACGATTATCAAAAAAGTATTTTTATTATTGATTGCTTCGAAAAATGATTTCAATCAAGAAGTTAAGCCTAAACCTTACGGATGATCAAGACCCAACGGTTCTGCTTGCACACATGACCACAACCGCTAATCTCGCTCCATTCCTAAGACATGTTCGTTCGTTTTTTTTTAATCTGCACTGTATACATAGATGTAGCTATATTCATTCTTAAGCATTATTGTTCTCAAAATGATATCGTTTCGTCTCACCTTCGAAGTCATCTCGGAAATCTTGTGTGAGTTTCCCTCCAGGAAGATTCAACAGCAACACGTCACTCTTTGTTGCCAACTTCAAGGCTCTCTCCTTAAGAACAAACGTCTTACCAGTTCCAGACGTGCCGGTCACCAAAAGGACCTTAGATTCATTCCTCACAAGGTCTCTCTGTTGGGGAGTGAGAATCGCGAGCATTTTCTGCATCTGCAGGTCACATCGCACGGACAACTGAGTGGGGTTCCGTGGGAGGTCCACAGCTGATGCTGCACAAACGTAGAGGTCGAAGATATCCTTGAAGGTCTGCATTACAGGGGAATCGGGATCCCAGGACTTCTTCAACTTGATGTCGTTTAATTCCAAAAACGCCTGGAAATCTCTTAGGCCATTGAGATCATCTGAGGTGAGGATTCGTGACCTGCAATCGCTGCATGTAATGAGTTCTTCTTTCAAATATGACTTTGAAATCATTGGGAAAGCTGCAAAACCTGTTAGCTTCACATTATCCTTCAAGAATTTGCCACACATGGTGCGGAAAACAGTGAGGTCTTTCTCAATTTGCTCAGTGGCTTTGGTAAGAGAATCAAGAAATGTTCTTCGCTTTGCTAAATTTGTTGTTGCCTTAACTTGAAAGAAAATGCCCACGATATCCTTTCCAGACACTCCAACGCCGAAGACATCATGATCACCAGATGCCATATCCATTTCAGTAACTCCGAAGTTCTTGATGAATTTGTTCCTTTGCTCTTTATTGATACCCTTGAGCAAGGTGTTCGTGAACACATAATCCATAACTGTAAGGGATGGCACCCCTTGAAATGCGCCTTTTAGATTATTGAACACCATGTAAACTGATTCCTCGGGCAATGGGATGCCAATATTTTCCGTCTCTTCTTGCCTGGCTTTCTCCTTCAGTTCATTAAATAGCCGACTACTCAGTATGAACCCTTCAGGTAGGGAGTAAGCCTTCGTGTAGGCTTCAGGGTAATATTCTTTTATATATACGTCGGAGGCTTCCTTCAGAGATGTCCCAACACCAGCTCCAGAGTATATTTGTAGGTATTCCCGAATGTCCAAGTCTCCCCTCCTTTTATAGCTTTGCAGACGCCCTAAGTGCGAATATGCTTTGCATTTCTCGCATTCTTGTGCCTGACGCGGATAGACAAAAAGGAAAATTGTCATGCAAGAATCCTCGTTAATAGAATTTTAAGTTCAAAGGCAAGTAAAATCAATTTGAAACATGCCACACAATTATTTGTAGAGGAATTTTTTTAACTATGTCATTAAATAAGTATTTATTCACAGAGAAATGACTCCTAGCCTGCAAATGTAAAATAGTTAAATCTACTTTTCGTTGCCATTGATGTTAAATCATTGGTGGCCCTGTGCCAAGCTTTGGAGCTTTGCCAAGGTGACGTCATCGAAGGCAGTTTCGCCAATACGGTCCACTGAATCGTGGTCCATAGAAAAGGCATGCCTTTCTTCACGGGGAGGGTAAACCCTCCAATGCTAAGAGATATACATTTTTATCGAAAAAGTTCATCTGGTGCCGTTTCAGCAATTCCCCTGTTTTTTGTTACGATGTCCTATGGTAAGAATGCACGAAGATTACTTATGATTAAGCATTTGCAACTCACTTGATTGAGTGACTGGATATTAGCTGATTTACAAAAGATTTAGCAAACAAATAACGGTGATGGTAAATATCAGAATGAGAAAGCGAATCTACTCTCATCCATTTCACATACATTTGAGTAAATCAAGGCAGCTCACTCACACCATCAGTGCTCCCACCATGCTGTTGAGGACTATCTCCCATATTTATGAAAGGATGCAGTCAGCAGAATTGGAGTTTTCACGCGGCATGCGCTTTTTGCTGAGAAAACCATGAGCAACAAGAAAAAAATCTGATATTTGTCCAATTCTTCATCCTAAAATATAAGATTCCTATTATTGGTAAGCGGATGCAATGCCCAGTTAGTAATTTGAACTTACCTAAATGAACATTACCTTGCTTGTCCTGCAGAGGTACCTGGTCTACCAGGCAGGATTTCTTAAATCTTTCTGATGGAAACAAAACACTTTTTTTGAGAGTAAAAGTTTCACTTGCGTCCTAACATTCAGGCCTTAGGTGATTTACAAGTATCCCCGCCTTGACTTGTTCGTTATTCACGAATCACTTCTATAGTTTGTTTAGGGTTGTAAAACCTTTCTTGTCATTCACCGCTGAAGTTCATCACACTTGAGGCGTCTTTAATGCGGAATGCATCGAAATATTTCCAGTAAAAGGAGCGGGTGGAGTAGCACAAGATCAAGTGATAAGAGCGTCAACCGCGCCTGGTTCAGGACTACATTATGGAGTTCCAGGGTGGAGTATACGTTACCTTAATCTTATCTGGATAAACTTTACGGATCGTGGCTTGGAACTACAGAGTGTATCGCTTCGTTTTGCGACATGGCCAGCCATGATAGAGACCAAACAATGCAGGGAACTCGATTTTTTCCAAATAAGTTTAATCCAGAAGTACTGTACAATCTGCATCTTACCATGAATATCCTGCGCTCTGACTAAAATTAATGTGAAATACCTGCCTTTCCCAATACTCGCAGGCTCATGAAGCAAATTGTTGTACTGGACTTCATAAACTATATATACGAAAGAGAATGAAGTTGTGGCCAAATTTTAACGACAGAATCTGGAAATTTGTTCATTTTATTAAGTTCATTGCACTTCATCAGTGCGTATCGACAGTATACAAAACGTTCATCTGACAGATGGATTTAGAACTAGGTGGGTGTCCCCTTAGGCGTATTAACACTTGTTGGATTAATGTCCACCTGCCTAAAACTCCACCCGTGTCAGATGAACCTGGCTCGAGAAACATGAGCGCTATGACCAAGTGGATTTACAAATCTTCCTTTACCTGCTTCCGAATCTACCTCCTATCTACCTCGTCGTTCAGCCAAGTGAATATAATAATGGATAACGTTTTGTAAGAGGAATACTGTAGTAATTGCTTTGAGAGGGCAAAATATGGTGATGCAAGTTCTTCACGCACTAAAAAAGCAAATTCTTCGTATTGGAAATAAGAGCTAGAAATTACAAATAGCGGCACCTAGCAAATATTTCCTTCTCCTTCTCCTTTACTCTTTACTGTAATTGTGTATTACCCACGCCTACCTGTGGATTTGCAATAAACAATTGGAACTCTAGTTCCAATCGATTACTGCAAATTCTCTCCATTCAAATGGAAATAAACGTTTACGAAAAGTATTTAGGCTTGAACAGGATGAAGAGCCTCTATGTAAAAAAGAAATTCTTGAATATCTGGACTCCTGAAGAACATAAGCTTAGACATGTCGGAAATGAGCGCAATTTCAAATCCTTTCCTGAGCAGGTCTACAATTCTCAGGAAACTAATGTTTCTCACCGTAGTAATTTCGCAAAGGGATGAAAAAGTGTGATGACTGTCATAGTTTCCCTACCCATGATGGTGTGACTCTTGATTTATTTTTAGAAAGGTATAAAAAAATGGCATTCGATTCCTCGCACCAACTGTCCAAGACCGAATCGCTGGGTAAAGGAGATTCAGTATGACATGGGGAGAAGCACGGTGGCGATGTTTACTTTCGCAATCATCTTCAGACCAGCGGACGCGCTCTTGCACATTCGCTTAGAAGGACCTAACAGAAAGTGAAAGGAGTAATATCCGATGTATTTCTGTGAGGGAGCAGACAGTTCCAAGTAGTTCGAAGCCTCCAAGCAGGAAGCTTCCGAGAACACAGCAGCTTCTGCTCCCCATGCAATATGGAGTCTTACTTCGTCATGTTGTAACCACGATGCAAGGCTGCATATTACACTGGAGGACATCAGTCACGGTCTCATTCTGGCGGGCCATCGTCTTGGAACTCGTTGAACTTCGTCAGATCTTATGTCTAGGGATGTGCTTCTCTTGTAGAAAGTGCCGTTGTGCTTTGTAGAGTTTGAATGTGATACCTTGTTGACCATTGCTACTGTTGAAGCACCTGTTGTGATAGAAATGGTTTCCTCTTGATGATCTTGTCTCGAAGGATCGAGTAAGAAAACCCATAAAATGTGAGACAACACTTCGAAACGACAGTCATCAAGGACGTAATGATGGTGAGGAGGCATGCCACCCGTTCCTGAATTTGTTGGTATTCTTCGTTATTGCTATGCAAAATTGCAAAGCAAAATTCGTGCTCATAATGTTTTTTTTTCCTTAAGTAAAACCTCCCGTGTTGAATGAGTTTGAGCAAATAATTCACTCTGTATTAATTATTCTTAAAATGCATCTCCATTCCAACTCATCCAGACTTCTTTGGGAGACTTAAATGTTGTCTTCTGTACTGACGCTCAAGAAGGCTTTTCATGATAAATAATAGCATTTTGATTTTATTTCAACATATTTCCAGACGAGATGGAATTTTTTTTGTTTTAAACTTCACATTAGAATAAAACTAATTGAAGACAAGTTTTCCTTTCGATAAAAGATGAGTAAATTTTGAAGGAATTTTGAATACTCGTCAAAAGTCTCCTACCCCCAGAAAGTTTCATAAAATCTTATGAGACCACAATAAATAGAGAAGACCATGAAGTATCCGCCTTAAACCGAACCATGGAACTTGTAGTACCTCGAAACCTATTACTTTCTCACAGCTAATGAATCCATAGAAGGCGATAGCAAATGCAATGCGTAAGTGACTGTAATGGATCCCTCACAAATACCAATGGGACTGTATTACACGGAAATAACAACAACATATAAAGAGAAGTTAATACTTGACCTGTGACGTATCGAAGTGCTTATAACTTCTTGTAAATGAAGTCTTCATTCACAAATGAAATTCTTCCCTTACGAAAATGTCTTTCAGGATTCCTATATATTCTTTTAGAAAAATATAGGAATATTATATGAAGGACCTATATGGAACCCTATATAGGAATCCTATTTAAGGAACCCCAAATAGACCTATAGGGTCTATGAGGTTCCCTATAGGACGCAAAGGGTTCCATATGGAAACCGTTGGGTTCCCTCTAGGGCCTATATGGAACCATATGGGGCCTATAGGATTCCGTNACTGTAGTAATTGCTTTGAGAGGGCAAAATATGGTGATGCAAGTTCTTCACGCACTAAAAAAGCAAATTCTTCGTATTGGAAATAAGAGCTAGAAATTACAAATAGCGGCACCTAGCAAATATTTCCTTCTCCTTCTCCTTTACTCTTTACTATAATTGTGTATTACCCACGCCTACCTGTGGATTTGCAATAATCAATTGGAACTCTAGTTCCAATCGATTACTGCAAATTCTCTCCATTCAAATGGAAATAAACGTTTATGAAAAGTATTTAGGCTTGAACAGGATGAAGAGCCTCTATGTAAAAAAGAAATTCTTGAATATCTGGACTCCTGAAGAACATAAGCTTAGACATGTCGGAAATGAGAGCAATTTCAAATCCTTTCCTGAGATGGTCTACAATTCTCAGGAAATTAATGTTTCTCACCGTAGTAATTTCGCAAAGGGATGAAAAAGTGTGATGACTGTCATAGTTTCCCTACCCATGATGGTGTGACTCTTGATTTATTTTTAGAAAGGTATAAAAAAAAATGGCATTCGATTCCTCGCACCAACTGTCCAAGACCGAATCGCTGGGTAAAGGAGATTCAGTATGACATGGGGAGAAGCACGGTGGCGATGTTTACTTTCGCAATCATCTTCAGACCAGCGGACGCGCTCTTGCACATTCGCTTAGAAGGACCTAACAGAAAGTGAAAGGAGTAATATCCGATGTATTTCTGTGAGGGAGCAGACAGTTCCAAGTAGTTCGAAGCCTCCAAGCAGGAAGCTTCCGAGAACACAGCAGCTTCTGCTCCCCATGCAATATGGAGTCTTACTTCGTCATGTTGTAACCACGATGCAAGGCTGCATATTACACTGGAGGACATCAGTCACGGTCTCATTCTGGCGGGCCATCGTCTTGGAACTCGTTGAACTTCGTCAGATCTTATGTCTAGGGATGTGCTTCTCTTGTAGAAAGTGCCGTTGTGCTTTGTAGAGTTTGAATGTGATACCTTGTTGACCATTGCTACTGTTGAAGCACCTGTTGTGATAGAAATGGTTTCCTCTTGATGATCTTGTCTCGAAGGATCGAGTAAGAAAACCCATAAAATGTGAGACAACACTTCGAAACGACAGTCATCAAGGACGTAATGATGGTGAGGAGGCATGCCACCCGTTCCTGAATTTGTTGGTATTCTTCGTTATTGCTATGCAAAATTGCAAAGCAAAATTCGTGCTCATAATGTTTTTTTTTCCTTAAGTAAAACCTCCCGTGTTGAATGAGTTTGAGCAAATAATTCACTCTGTATTAATTATTCTTAAAATGCATCTCCATTCCAACTCATCCAGACTTCTTTGGGAGACTTAAATGTTGTCTTCTGTACTGACGCTCAAGAAGGCTTTTCATGATAAATAATAGCATTTTGATTTTATTTCAACATATTTCCAGACGAGATGGAATTTTTTTTGTTTTAAACTTCACATTAGAATAAAACTAATTGAAGACAAGTTTTCCTTTCGATAAAAGATGAGTAAATTTTGAAGGAATTTTGAATACTCGTCAAAAGTCTCCTACCCCCAGAAAGTTTCATAAAATCTTATGAGACCACAATAAATAGAGAAGACCATGAAGTATCCGCCTTAAACCGAACCATGGAACTTGTAGTACCTCGAAACCTATTACTTTCTCACAGCTAATGAATCCATAGAAGGCGATAGCAAATGCAATGCGTAAGTGACTGTAATGGATCCCTCACAAATACCAATGGGACTGTATTACACGGAAATAACAACAACATATAAAGAGAAGTTAATACTTGACCTGTGACGTATCGAAGTGCTTATAACTTCTTGTAAATGAAGTCTTCATTCACAAATGAAATTCTTCCCTTACGAAAATGTCTTTCAGGATTCCTATATATTCTTTTAGAAAAATATAGGAATATTATATGAAGGACCTATATGGAACCCTATATAGGAATCCTATTTAAGGAACCCCAAATAGACCTATAGGGTCTATGAGGTTCCCTATAGGACGCAAAGGGTTCCATATGGAAACCGTTGGGTTCCCTCTAGGGCCTATATGGAACCATATGGGGCCTATAGGATTCCGTTTGAAGTTCTCCACTTCACCACGAGATGAAGGTAGGGGTTTCTTGCATTTCTCAAGTACACAAAAGTGCCATCCCCTTACCCATGGAATCATCACTCACAGGAATTTTGTACATCCCCAAATATCTTGCCTTGCCTCATTGTAGCAATGAACTTTGACACTTCCTTATTTGTCATCCCCATCTTCCAGGTAGAATCACGGAGTCCAGGCCAGAAATATGCTCACATTCCCTTTGAAAACCATGTACAAGAAAACAGACATTTTCCGAAAGGAGTTTCGGTAAAATGATGGTGTTCGCAGGTATTGTCTGCTGTTTCCTTAGGCCGAGAGAAGGATGATGTTTCTCTCTAATAAAATATATTGACGCGCTATCCTACGCACTCCAGCAACTTATGTGGGCCTGCACAATAAATTATACAGTCCTAGGCAGTACTATTATTAGAAATGCAAGTGGGGCAATTGCATTTCTACGAATAGTACCTTTCTAATAATATTACCATGGGAAAACCCCTAGAGGGTAATTACACCAAAACGCTGCGGTAATATTGACCCCAGTTGCTATTCCCGTTGTAATGCCTGGGTTTCGAAATTCAATAAATCCTCCCAAATCCTTTAGGTCAGGAGTCCTACATCACCCTATAGGGATCCTATCGGATCCTATGGTTTTTCATGTTTCAAAAACCTATAGGATAACCTATAACCTGCGTTGGTTCATCTCATTCAGGACCATGAAGTTTTGTCCAGACAGAAAGGTGCCACGTTCGGCGTCGGTGAAGTAAAATTGGAGCTGCAAATGTCCCTAAGAGGGTTCAGGAAAGGAAGATGGAATTTGCATGGTGATCAAGAGGTGCCATTTCGAAATGACAAGGATACTTCAATAAAGTTGGGAAAGCATGAGTCACAGATTTACTGCATATGATCCGAATCCACTTTTTGAGGAAGGGTGCACTTCCTCATTCGCCATTTCCTAAGTGCTGAGATGTGTACATGATACCCACAGAGCAACTATCCACTTTGTGGTACACCACACCCTTACAAAAAAAGTCCTATATGAAACCTATAGACTTTTCCTATAGATTTTTTAAACAGGAAAAATAGGACCCCTATAGGTTCATATAGGACTCCTAACCAGTCGGATTCGTTGGGGCTTTTTGGGTTTCAAACCCTGGCATTGCAACTGGGATGACCACCGTGGTCAATATTGACCGCTTTTTGTAGTAAATTAAGTAACGAAGAGGGTTTCTCCCATAGTGGGGTCACTTGATTCTCCAGGACTAGTACTAGCCTAGACTGCCTTCATTTGCATAATTTCCTGCCCAGCCACACATGTACCCCAGAGTTGGGCATCTTTGCCCATCCACTTTCTTGCACGAAGAAAGAAAATGACCATTCCCCAATTGGCTTAAGGAAATGGCACACAGAATCAGCGCAGTTCAATTCCTATACTAAATCTTCTTTCAGAAACGAGAAAGATCTTCTCGTCTCGTGTTCTCATAGAGAATATGGACTTATTTCTGACCTGGACTAAGTGATACTGTCTCGAATATGGGTATAGCAAATAAGGAAGTCTCCAAGTATTTTTATTGCTATATTTAAGCATGGCGAGACACATAGGGGGTACAAAACACTCCTGTGAGGGATGATTCTATGGATAGAGTGATGGGCACATTTGTACATTGCCAGGAATGCGGGACAAATACCTCCATCTAGTGGCCTAGAGGTGAACTTATTTGATTCGAAAGATTTATCCCAAATCTTTCCAGTGCAACGTAGGCACATTGGAACATCTCCATTGGTCCGGTAAGGTCAGCGTAGGTCATCCATGACCAGTAGGCAACTTGAGGACAGTAATTCCGAGAGGAGAGTTGACGGGAGGCACCGTAGAGCTGCGTTAACTGCAGAGTAATGTAAAGCTGTTAACGCTTCACAGAGACTAATGCATGTGCGCGTCGAGCCATCATTTCATAATCGAACTGTGGTGGCCGGGAAGCTTAACTTAATTTTACCCGTTTTGCGCGATCCCGGTCTCATGAGGGTGGAATGCCATGTTGAGCAATGCCATGCTGTTGATTTTGTAGCATAATAGTAAGGTGTTTCTTACGAACCCATTGGAGTATCCACTAGAGTTGAAAATTTTGTTAAAGGGGGGAGATGCAAACGCAAGTTCAATATTCATGAGTTTGTGTGGCAGCACAACAGCGCAAACACGTTTCCTTCCTTCGGTGAAACGTATTTTGGCGTTCCGGTAAACGTTCATACTACTTTAAAGTTTCCGACGAGGTGAATCACCTGGCTACGATCAGCTTACAACCTTTTCATAGTGCCGTTTCTCTACTAAATAAAATCAGTAATCAGCATATAAACAACTCTACGTGCACTATGCACATGAAACGATTCAAATTCAGCGGCGCGTGAAAATTCGTAACGGGAAGTGCATCGTTGTTTCTTCATCGACAGACCAGATGGAAATGGTTAAATATTCCTGTACACTCATTCACATATTGCATGGCAGAGGACAGGATGTTTATGAGTGTTGTGTGGACTGGGGTTGCTGTAATTCTACTGGCTGGATGTAAGACGTGTCATACGGCCTTAGACCTGCAATAGGAACTGTTCTCGCATAAAACTTGCCGTGTATCGCGCAAAATTTAGCCGATCACTCGAGCTGCCGACGTCATCCTTTGGGACGGAGCGCTGATAACGCCCGCTGAAGCGCTGCCAGCGATCGAACGGGCGTTGTGAGACTCGATGGGCGATGACGATCCATTCGTTGACAAAGTATTTGCGCTGAGTTGTTTACGTCAAGTGTTGCCAGACGTCCGCAAAGCATCTCGCTGTCAAATTGTCGAGATTTTCATCCAAAGGAGGCGGTTGTGGCTACAGAAAACAGTATTGCTGCTGCAAGCGAAATTCGTTTTGCTCCATGTGGGTAGCGAAACACTTCCGCGACTATAGGGCGGTCGATCTGAGCTCTCTGTGAATTTACCAGACGAGTGTAACTTCCATGATTTGGTTAACGAGCTATTTGGACTGCGATATAGGGTCTGCGATGCCGAAGCGAGCAGCAAGCGCGCTATTCTGTGTCCTAATAATGAGCAATCCTGTTTGGGCAATAAGGACGTGTTGTCTCGATTGCAAGTCTGAATCCGGACTGACCACAGTATCGACACTGTGAAGAACGATCGTGGTGATGATGATACTGATCGGCAGGTCAACTTTTCGGTTGCATTACTCAGCAATAACAATCCTCCGAGCACGCCCTAACCTTGAAATTGAAACTCTCCTAATACTGTGAAATCTTTCGATTGGGAACGTTGCCTTTGCAACGGCACACGTATGATCGTGAGAGACACGAACGCAAGCGGCGAAGTTGGAAAGTGATCTCGTATGTTCATACACCACATTTCCTTTTGCCGAATCTTGAATAATGGTACTTTGGCAGCTGGAGCATTTCTCCCCTTAATTTCCTCCAAATGAATCAAGCGACAAAAAAATTGTTTCCCATTTCCATGAGGAGGCACAAGCGATGTATTTATTAAGTGGGAACTGGTTTGATTCTTTGAAGGAAAATTCCAGTAGACCCATCACTTGCCACGTATTATTTTGATCGTTTACCCACATCATGAATTAAACTAATGCAAGGTGTATTGCGGCATGGCTTTGCAGGTTCACGCTTTCCTGCTTCGTTGTTCCCAACTTGGCAGTGAAGCATGAAGGGGAGGGGTGAGAAACTCTTATTTCCTGGAAACTGTATGATCCCAGAAGGAGAATTATGAGTGCATTTCAGATAAGCTCAGATGTAGAGTGTGGGTGTGTTGACACAGTCGTCCCCTATGAGATAAGCAAGATATTCCTCAGTACTCTAGAGCAGTCCAACGACCAGCAACGCATGTAAGGAAAACGAGGATGAAGGAGGAAATATGGATAAAGATTAGATAACATGACATGAAACGTTCACGGAACTAAGGGTCACGGAATACGTAAATCATGCGAATTGCCATGTAATATCAATCTTTATCTGTCTTTCGCCTGTGGGAAGATTGAGATGACCGCCGCCTTCGTTCTCACAAGGAAAGAATTTGTTAATCCTGAATTTGTCTGCAGAATGGTGAGAATAAGAATGCGGAAAACTATCGCCAAAGTAATTCATGTTGTTCAGATCCTCTTCTCACGGCAGTGTTGCTGAAAGCAAAACACCGTCGATGCTGAATTTCATTGTCTCAGGGACAAGAGATGAGGTGGAGCTTCTTATTTCACTGTGATGAATGCTCCATGCTTCGGAATAGCGCCTTTGCGCAGAAGGGCCCACTGTCACGTTGTCCTTCCGTACCACTCCCTTCTGGCAATATCCCGTCTCTCATATTCAGTGAATAACACTCTCGTATTAAGGACAAGAAGTTCTTAAATTTGACTCCTGCGAATGGGTTTTCCAAACAGCTGTACCAAAACTTCTGGTTTAAATACTGTATATTTATTTCAATTTAGACTAATTTGGAATTAAATGCTCGTAGAGCAGCTAGTGAGACTTGTTGTCATTCCTCGGAACTTCTCTTTAGCTCGCAAATAGCTGTTTTATGCATTAGCACAGCACGGCTGTAGCACCATGCAAATGAGGGAAAGGTGCTGGGATTCCATGGAAGTGATAATTGCATATCTATAATCATGTAATCCGAAAGTACATAGGCAAATGGATCCGAAAATCGCTATTGTAGTTTGCAGCAGCGCTCGAAGAGCTTTAACCCTTGTAAGGTGGGATGCTGATTGATGCAGTACAAAAGCCTGACCATCCTTCCTCTCCTCCTCCCTTCCCACAGCCCGACTTGGTCACGTCGCCCTTTAACTCCGTTAACTGGCATCCTCAAGAATTTATATGGCAGGAAATTCTGACATATGTTTGTAACGCCTGGAATTTAATGTTGGACGTAACGGTTCAGGAAGTAATTCTCCGACTTTCCAGCGATGGCCCGTCTTTCCAGCTGCCGCGTTTTTATCTTCTCCACGTAGTTCTAAATAAAACGAAGACTGGAACCCGAGCGCCGCGACAAATTCCACTGGTGGTGATGTTAGGTGATGTAAATGAGGTTAGGGATTATGACACTGAAGCCATATCGACAGTCAAAAGGAAGCATATGAAAACTGAAGTGGGGATGAGTAGTCATGATTTCTGTAGTAGTCATGATTTCGGGAGACAATGAAATCAATTGCAACGGAATAAGAGAAGCCAAACATATGAAAGAACCACGTGAAGCTGCACCAATGGCTTCCTTTTTTCGTGATGTGGAACAGGATGATTAAGGCATCGATCTTGCATAATGCGAAGGCGACAAGTTTCGTTTTGTTGGTCTTCTCCAGGAAACTGCGGATTCTGTTGAACTAAATTCAGCTGTTTAGAATAAGCGAGGACCCTCTCAAGAGCAAGGTATAGTGCAAATTTGTTCGAACCCTGAAACATCTATTCATTATCCTGTCAAACAACAGCCAAAGTTTCTTGACCTTGATGACAAGAGAGAAATTCGATTTTATCAAAATTCTGCCATTTAGTCATCATCGTCAGCTAATAAACAGAATCATATCGAAGATTGCTCTGAGGTTTTTTACATAATATTTAATCTAGAATATGGGTTGGAAGAGGTCTGGATGACTCCAGCAACAACTTTTTCAAGATTGAGCATCCCCACATCCATGTGGTGGCCTAGGCTAAGTTTCTTTAATCACATTATAAGTTACCCAGAAGATAACGAACGAATTGCTATTTTTACTCAAGGCAAAATGGGCTAGTTGAATTAACGCAGCCAAAGGACATTCCCAAAGACCATTTTGAAGGGCAGAAACCAGAAATGTTTGCAGCTTAGCATCATTTTCAATGGGATTTGATCAATTTAACCGGATATTCAATTTCTTCCTCTCTAACAGATCGATTTCTCGCCTGGAGTCTGCTTTCATTATATTAAAATTTAGGAACATTTCACAACTGCCGAATCATAGTTTTATTCTCGATATTTACAAGTCATGCAATGAATTAGATCGATCGAGTTGGCCTTCGTAGTAACATAATATTTAAAGCTTTATCATTTTCCGGAATGATCAATAATTGAGCAGTAATGGGAAGTGGAGTTATGGAAGTCGTATCTGGCTGGATCTGGCCGAAGAAGACCTTACGATCGAGTATTTGCTTTCCATTTCAACTCGGAATGCTACTCATTATCTCCAGGGAGGAGCTGAATTCGTTCTCCCTCTTAGGGAGTCTACCTTAGAAAGACGGTACGTGGAATGTGGGGGCTTGCCACAAGTTTCTCTCTCCCTAATATAAGTCCCACGACCTGACGATATCATGGGAATACGGAGTTTGGTAATTACGCTAAAACGTAGGATGGACGAGCGCAGAAATGTACATCCCATAAACTCTAGTCATGTGCAGGCCTGGGGCGAGACTAGCAGAACGTAATCCTTTGCGGGAAAATATGAGGTATCCAGACAAAAATAAATCCAAAACGGAAATTTTCAACTACTTCTCGCCTCCGAGAAATTGAGCTAACTGGAATGGAAAGAGGAACGAAAAGTCGCACAAGAAAGAGGCTGATAGAAACTACATGAAGCGCCAGACATTACTCTCGATGGAGCCGGCCATCCTCCAGGAGCATCCAACTTCGCTTTGCAGCATGCGAGGACTCGACTATTCATGAGGGTGATAATGACAGCATTAGGGAGGATGTTACCATGAGTACGAATAGGCCCCGCATCTAGAACATGAGTTAGGTTTTAATCTGAGGACCAGACATCACGGTTTGGACATTTACACATGGATGCAACATTGTACATCAATATCTCCTAAACGTTGCTGGAATATCTTGTGTTACTTGGATGCGTGGGTCATCCGCTAGGCTCCTCCAGCCCAACTTGAAATTCAGCAACCCAACCCTGTTCCGTCCTGAGCGAATGCGCTTCTGTGCCATACACTTTCGCCAACTTTGCATGTGTCTCCGTTGCATTCTTGGTTGAAAATGTTCCTCTCGCAGTTTGTGAATCAACCTCTTCACAATATGCCTACATTTCTTTCATTCTTTACCAGGAAAATCTTGCAAAATTCTGCCTCACACAATCTTCGTGCGAAAAGTTGCATTTTTATGGGCGGATGGATGAGCTCTGGCCCAAAATTAGTGCGCTACAATCGTACCAACTGGTGTTTCGACGATACGTTTCCTCGCACAAAAATAAATTTCGAGGTAGCTTCGCGTTTCCGCTTCGGTACTGAAACGTCTGGAGAGAAAGGAACAATAATTCTAAGACTTTTAAAGGACATGTAGAAGTCATTCCTAATGAAAAAGTTTCGGTGTTGTTGCTGTCTCATAAACTCCAAAGAAACTTAAAGAGCGGAAAATTTTTCTTGCCTCACCGGGGATCTTCTTCTGCCAGAACACGAAGAGTATGCACCTGTGCTTTCTGATCAGTACATTTTTCTTTATTTGTGTTTCATTTTACCCTTTGAAAAAATTAGAATCCAATAAAATAAAATTTCCTTGTCGCATTTTTAAAAATGTTCATTGCTATATTTGTCTAAGAAAAGTAATAGATAGGGGATGATTACCATTCTGTCTCCTTGGAACAGGAGGTAGTATCATCTTTCAAGGAAATGGCTTATCACAACGAGGTTCTGATGAATTAGGACACCATGAGATGAAGACTTGAACAAGTTTGTGTGCTCTGAGCGTTGGGAATAAATAAGTAAGAGGTTGAAAGTTTTTAATTTGATAATATGCTTATTTGCTTCCTTATACGGTATTAGACAAAAAATCCTTATTTTGAATATTTTGAATAATTGGCGATAATTTAATCTGATGAGGTTTTTCGACTCATTTCTCGTCTATCAGTTTGGAATCTCCACATTCCCGCCTTTTAAAAATATAAAATGCACATATATTTTTGAGCTTATTTAAGTAATATGACATTCGGATGCGTATGCAGTGAAGTGTAGGCTCAAGGAGGAGCACAGAGAAGTAGCAGAGTACTCATTTTGGGGAAGTCACATACACTACCGGAAAATTAATGAAAACACCTACAACGAGCGATGAAAGTTACGAAGTCTTGGCCATTTATTACAGACTTCGAGTTATGCAAATGATCAATACTTGATGTCTCCGATACTTCCCGTCCAGATGGCGCGATGCAATCATGTGAGGGCCATGTTATATGCCAGACATATTTGTATGCTCTAAGGGTGCGTAGAGGTGTGTTTGCAAGGAATTTCATTGTTCTGGCTGCTGTTTCAGAGGTTCCACAATATTTCAAAGAGCGGTGCCTTTTTTTTCGGTTGAGCCGGTATAAGAGTCAAGTCCTCCCGATCTGTCTTTCTCAAAAACTGGAATATTACGCTTCATACTTCAATGCTCCTTGTGGCTGAGGCTTGAGGTGAAATTTGGGATCTAGTCCCCCCTCTGGAGTTCCTTGCTTTACGACCAGGAAACGCGGGTATCACGGCCAAAGTTTACTCCTTGTCAGCCGAGATAGCAGATAGCTCGTATCTACTCTCCCTCCATAGCAATTGACCTATTTACATTTCATGAGTGCGTGATTCATCACTTCCCTGAAGTAGTAACTGCGTCATATGAAGGCATTAGACATCCAACCTCACATGAGTTTTTTGCAATTCAAAGTGCATCTGCTCCAAGCCTACGTTTAGCAAGAAAGGAGCGGATTTTTATTGCCATAAATTACTTGTCAGATGGATGAGAAGAGCTGAACGGCACTGGATGAAATCGATGACGCGCCTTTAACCGGAGGTTTCACAATGACTGCCTTCGTTGATGTATGGACGCCATGTCCGCCTATGAAAATTGTCAATAGTAGCACTCTTTTTCCTTCAAAACTGCACGATGCGGAAAGAAACAAAGCATGACAATTCATACCGAATGAATATGGTATCCCATGCGGTACCTGGTATAACGCGCCCTAACCAGCCTCTTTTTAATTTAGGCAGAGGCAGAGACGGATGGCTCCCTCCTAAGTTCAATTGTCCACCCTTATGGAAATGTCCTATAGGAAACCGACAGATATTTCTTAGAGGACTTTCCAATAGGTTTTTGATACACGAAAAACCTAAAGGATTCCTATAGGGTCTTATAGGACTCCAGACATGTAGGATTCGGGGAAGATTTTTGGGGTTTCGAAACCCAGGCATTACGACGGAAAAGGCAATATCAATGTCAATTTCGGCGCAGCATCTTGGTGTAAATCAATTACCGATTAGAGGTTTTCTCATGGTAGGAGAATTTGCTTTTCGAATGTTACAATGTGACATGAAAGTCACTTGACGAATGAGAAAAATAAAACTTTGCCTGAAATCTTTGTTTTTTCTTGGCAAATGCTGACTTGAATACGCTTAACGGAAACACATCAACGGGCGCTGTAGCAGCCCATTACTTTTCTTCAACGACTTCCGGCGACAAAATTCAACCGTCTCGTATTCCTCTCTGAGAGCATCAACAGTTATGACATTTGGCATACTTCTCCCTCTCTGAACACGGAATCACTCCAGCAAATTTGAAGCTTTATCTCCCTGTGGTTGTGGAAATCCCTGAATATCGCTTTTGGGAGATGTGAAAGTCATTCTGGTATTTTATTTTATTTCTTCCCCCCTCCTGGGTAGCCGCTCCTGGGAAATTTTTAGAGGAAAGAGACTAACCAAACGATAGATATTGACCTGGAAGTGACAAAAAGTCTTTTTTTTTGTTTCAGTGCACCATTTCGCCATGAAAAATATAATTAGATGCCGTTAATTTCTGCTTAGCGCGATGAGTCCAGTCCCGTCCTCCAGTGTCGCCAGATATCATGCCTTAGTTATCCCAGATTCTTGACTTCTTCGGCCTTAGTATCATTGTCTGGATCTCTTTTTGACGAAGGAGACATTAATGTGCTCAATTCATGGGAACGTTATACATCCTCTACGAGGTGTCTCGAAGCCTAGAGAATAACCTTTATAGGCCTAATTGGACCGTAGGCCGAGGATTGAGTTTCTTTAGAACGAAAAAAGGTGGGCTTAGGCCTGACCGGAAGACAGTCCGTCGGTTAGGCCTAGACCTAACGTTAGTGATTTCCGTAGAGAAGGTGGAGGGGGGGTGAGGATGGGTTGAGGTTGAAGGAAGGTAAAACCTTTGGAAATTGGTTTTCACATTCTTAAATTGATACATTATCAGTCGGCTCTCCTACCGAGGACCTTGCCACCGAGTCTCTCTCGGTCGGGCTGGATGAACACCGTGGAGTGGTACTTCATTCAGTTGTCATCCTTCGAGGCCTGCACTTTCCACGACAAGATATGAGCCCCACTGTGATTTCACTCATCGCCTATTCAGGCTTTCAGGGCGTGTTTCTCTAGCAAGACTAATGAGATGAACTCTTTAATCACACCTGAACCTCCCCGAGGCAAACAATATACAACCTCCACAATCTACATAATATTAACTCTTTCATCCTCCCTATATCGAGTGAAGACCCAATTTGAATCATGCTTCCTCCACGATTAGCACAAGTGTGTTTGGAGTGCTTAACCTGTTTAACATTAATAAACTGAGAAATTCGAGTGTTCTCCTTTGCGTTCTCTATGAAAATGGATATAGTACATCAAGAAAAGCACTGGGGTCTTAAATTAATTAATCACTCCCTGATCCCACTGAAAAAGCTGCTGCATGATCGCCATTTTGCATCAAATGTTGGAAGCTTTTTTGCAATAGTGGCTACATACCCGCCATCTCGCATATTCTGTGGGAAGCTTTTGTTCAAAGAACTGCGATAAAGGTCTCATCCCGAAACATGACGGACGTTGGCTGTCGCCCTAGCACTGATATTGGGCCTATATGGGCAGCCTACTTCGACGTACCCCACCCCAGTAGCACCAGATATTGGCTCAATGCTGGACCGACATTGGGTATGTTGGCTACGTCTTGGGCAATATTGCCAATATTACCTCAATGTTGGGGAAACAATGAAATTCCGATATTGCTATGTCATTATTCATACCGTCACGATGATCCAATGTGCCGGAACGCACTTAAAATTTTTTGAGAAATGTTGAAGTTCTTCTTCAGGCCACTAGATGGAGGTAAGGGTCTCGCTTTTTGCACAGTACACCTTAGTACTCTTCCCTCTTTCCCTGCAATCGTCCCTCGTATTTAGTACCTCGCCATATGTCTCACCTAGTCTCATTATAGCCATCAACTAAGCTGGACAATTAATCATTTGTTATCCGCATATTCCAGACAGAATCATGGAGTCCATGAAATAATCAAGCTCATTTTCCCTCTGAGAGCCCCTACGAACAGAGCATTACTTTATCAGAAAGGAGTATTGGAATTTAGGAAAGTATCTGCAGCTCATTGTTCTGTTCCCAAATCCTGAGGATGTAATGAAGAAACGAAGGACTGAATTTGCAGATACTCTGTAGAACAGTAAATAGTGGGCCATCTCCTGAAATGTACTACAATTAGTACATATAGAGGAAGATCAGCCTCTGTACTTTTCTGTCTCCTGCCCATCCACGGGACAGACATGTGCATGAGGGAGGGGGGTCGTATTGGTACAGGCCATACTCGTATGGAACATGGGACATGCTCAGTTCGAACCCTCAGGCAGCTTTAAGATGAACAAGATGATGCGACTTTTAAAATATCAGACGGATTTCAGACAGATTTCATCACAACTTTTGAAGCGCATGTCGACTTTACTTGGATTTTTTCAATAATAGGGCAAATCCAGGAAGGAAGTAAGAATAGACGAGTTTGAAAAATTTATTAAATTTCTCAATTTATTTACGCTTTCCCCGTCAACGTAACATTTTCGGCATTTAAGCACGTGGTATTCTATTATCTCTTCGATAATCATGAAATGCAGAGATAATTTTAATAGATTAATGGAAACTGTTGAGAGATCTAAATACCAAAGGTGAACTCGATCTAGGTCTCACGGCTTCGCACACATCCTCAATCGACTTTGATGTGAATAGCGTTTCGAGTTTTCTCACTTAATGTCGTCTTTTCTTCCAGGTACAAGTGCTTCTCAGCCCTGAAGTAAGTTTTAAAAAAAATGAGGTTTCACCAGGTTTAGAGCCATTACGTTGCCAATCATCACCTTCCTCAACCTAATCGTTAGGTTGAGGAGTTTCCCAAGCTGAAGAAACATCATTAAACACACAAGAGAAATCAGAGGAGTCTGAATTGGAAAGAATATTTGGAGGAAAACTCGTTCCCAGCCAGAAAACGTATCATTGATTGGCGTGGATGGGAGAAGTCGCAGGCTTTTTCACCTGTGGAGGGGCCCTAATCAACAACCGTTACGTCTTTACTGCCTCCCTCTGCGTCAAATCGAAGTATTGACTATGTAGTACTACAAAGTATTAAGTAGTAAATCAGCAAAGAGAGTGATTTTCCGTTTTGTAGCCCCTCAGGAACCTAATACGTGAGTCTGGGATCCAAGAACCTTTTTCAATGACAGGCAGGTGAAGCCATACAGATTACAACGATGGTCGTCATGCATCCTGAGTACAACGATGATACAAATGAGAATGACGTGGCCTTCCTGAAACTTGAGACTGCAGTGAACTTCACAACATAATCAAACATTCGTCCAATATGTCTCTCCTTTAATACAAACCCGAATCCAGGATCAAGCTTGGCAATCGCCGATTGGGGGGAAACTTCAGGAGAGGAGATGACAGGGCAATTCACTCTTAGACAACTTCAACTCTCGCGACCATATTACAGGTAGCCTTTCATCGAAGCAGTTACTGGAAGCAATAGTGTACGTGATCAGTAAAAAAATAAGCTGTCAGGACAATTTTCCTACTAGAAACATCACGAATAACTTCATCCGTGCACAGTCAGGTGCACATACAGGATGAAAGCTTCTGCAGAACAATTTGTTAGCATTCAGAAAATCGGGAGACACAGTGGTGGATTGAGCGCGACCTCATTCATACAACGGGAACTATATAGTTATCGAATTAACTGCTAGATGTCAGGGCCGATGGAAGGCCTCAGCAGAACGGGGACTCCAAGGGCATTACTTTCTGTATATCCTTTTGCTGAATATCCTAAGACGGACTGACACATTGTTTCGTCCGTAATGTCGAACTCTAAATGGAATCATGCACTGGTCCAATTATGTCACACTATCTATATTATGATTCACGTTACTGGGTTTCGACCTGACATGAGAGATTTGAAGGAAAAATGAATTCAATAAATCCCATCCTCGTAACGCCATTCCATATAACTTTAATTCAATAAAATGGAAATAATTGCATGTGCGATGAATGGAAATTTTTCTCGGATAAATCTCGGAATGCATGCGAATATATCGATCTGTGACGATGACATCCTATGTCCATCCAAAGGACGATCGCTTCTGGACTCGTATCCTTCTCTGAATAACTGGACTGTCCACGGACGAGTTTTTGCAGTGGGGGACGGTTTTCCTGGAAAAGCAGGTCAGGTACGAATTTTGTAAGTCGCCGTATGAGGATCTCATCGATTAGGACTTCATGACCTTCAGGAATAATGAGTTCTTTTCCATGCTGTTTCTTTATGGAGCGAACGAATCCCTCCCTACGAAAGTATGTACAGTGGCATTTAACTTAAGAACCACTGGGTCGGCTATGAACTTTCTGGAGCCCATTCGTCTTCGCAGTGACTTTTCCCTGACACTGACTTTCAATGTGCCGATTTTTCCTATCCATGCGTTCCTCGTTTGGGCGGCTTGGAAGGAATGATCGATTCACGTATTAGTGGCATCAATATCAACGGTAAGATGATTCGTGATTTCGACTTCTCTAATTTCGAACGAAGAACCGCCTGTACTCTACGAGAGAAGAGAGCGTTAACATCAGTTCGCCATTTTCGTTCATTTTCCCCGAGGTAAAAAGAGAGAACTTCATTCGCTTTCTTCATTCTGGAAAAGCCAAAAAAAAGAATGAAACATCCGAGCGATTTTCTATTAACTCTCATCAGCGTGAAAATAAATGGAAACTGGCGTTTTCGCTTGCGTTTTCCTTAGAGTGTGTATTGTGGCATCCCCCTCTTCAATATTTAGCTCGCGACCTACTACGTTAAACTGGCAGGTCGTTGCGATTGCTGGAAATGATTCCTGCACGATGCCACGTCGCGAGACGAATTGAGGAAAGAATGACATTTCCAAAAAAAATGCCACAATATCCACGATTCCTTGAGGATTAGATCCTGAAATGGCATTGCTTCTCTTGTGCCAACGTTGCTTTGAAAGCATCCATTTCAGCGTCATGCCCACCTTCATTTTACGAACACTCATAAAATCACATATTTGACTTTTGAATTGACGAAGAAGAGGGGGAAATTTAACCCTATGCCGGTATTGTAGGGAAAAGTCAAAGGGTTATCCGCCGATCTCACAGGGACCTACACGAAAATGTGAGATATTGCGATGGTCCTGTGACCTTTCTTCATCTCGCATTCCCATAAATACAGCAGGAAAATACCATGTAACGCTATCGGTGTGAAACCTGCCTCGTGATTCCACCCCACCGCACTCTCGACACCAACAGGACGAATCGCCAGCGTGCGAATCTCCAGACTTCCGCCGTCAGCGGATGAACAAGGGACTCGGGTCTCACAATTCATTTGGAACCGAAGCTGAAGAGAGAAAAAAAGCTCTTCTCCTTTCTGCTATTAATTTCCTCTTGGTGGGAACTGTTCTCTTCTTTTGGACGTTGGTGTGACAGTAATTAACTTGTGAATCATATTGTAAGTCGCATATATACTCTCCCGCAGTGCTCTCTATACTTTGTACCGACCCTTCTTCAATCCTGATATTGACGAATGAGAAACGCATAGATATCAATGCGTTTCTCATTTGTATGGCTCGGAAGAATAAGTAGAACGGTAGCAAAATCCGAAAGAAAAAGGTTACATGCTCAAAGAAAGGAAACACCAGCTTTAACTTTTTTTTAGTTCATTTGCCCTCCCTTTCTACCCTGGAAGAACAAAACGAAGAGAACATCCGATAAAGTTTCCCTCTCAACAGCGTAAATTGGGAGAAGAAAAGAGTTTCATCTCGCGTATGGCGCCTCATCGTGAGAAACAACTTTTTGAAATTCTAGCTCACGTTCCATTACGTTCAAATGGCAGATTACTAAGATTGAAAGCGAAGGCTGGAAACGATTTCTGCACGATGACACCTCGTGAGAGGAAATGTGGAAGAAATTAGAACCTCGTGACAATCAAAAAGCTATATCCATAATGCATTACGAATCAGGTACAAAAATTGGTTTTCATTGAATTAAATTTATTTCTCGTCCATGCCCCTGTTTAACTATCAATTGAAACGAGATCATTTTTGCGAAGGCTAGCCCCTCTTCAAAGGTTTGGATGAAGAGCTGAAGAAACCGTGTCTTATCGGCGTTGCTCGGGGTATAAATACCGAGAGTACTTGGATGTTCCACCTCATTTTCAGAGCACAAATTGATATCACAACCGTTCTAGGCATGGAAGCAGGCGTCACTAAGAATGAATCAATTCGCTTTTTGGTATGCCTGAGTGTGAGGAAAAAAACTGGTTTAATGATCCGGTTGGATTTGAACAGCTGATGTTCAGTCAATAGGAGGTGAATTCACAAGAGCCTGGCTCCAATCGAAAGCCAGGAAGGCGGAGTGAGATTCAGTGAAATTTGAATTAAATCGAATGCATCATCTTCGGTCTTTCCAACCTATGTCAATCCTTGTCATTTATTTTTGGGTTTCTCAAATATTTTCATCTTATCAAACGGAATAAATAACCCGGAACGAAACTGAAAAAGGAGTGAAATGAAATTCTGAATCTCTCTATCCGCAATGTGAAAGGAATTTGGAGTTTTCTGTTGCTATTCCGGTGTCCAAAGCATGGAACATGCTCAGTTCGATCCCTTTGGAAGCTTTTAGAGGAATAAGATAATGCGATCTTAGAAATAAAAGACGGATTAGAGAAAGGGAACAAGCACAACTTTTAGAGAGCACGTAGGCTTCATTTGAGTAGTCTCGATTTTGAACATTATAGGGCGAATCCAATGATGGAGTAAGGATAGACGAGTTTTCAAAGTAAGGTCTATTGAGGGAAAAAAATTATGGGAATTAGAAATGTATTATCAGTTTCTGTTTCTGAATATTTTCATCTTTGAAGCACGTACAGTTCGATTATCTGTTAGATAAACATGTAAAGGTGAGATCATCTTCACCGAATAGGGGAAACAGGTGTGACATCTAAATACCAAAAGAGATCGCGATACAGCAGTTCATGGAAATGCTGGAGGACGAGGATGAATTTCCTTACAGCTTGCAGGTCCGTCGTTTTTTTTTTCTCCATGAGAAATGACAAAAGGCCCATCCCATTGCGAAATTTGTTGTCAATCGTCAAGCTTCCCTATTTTAACTTGTGTTCCCTTCTCACCCGTTTACTTACATAATCACCAATTCCCCCTGCCGTCCACTTGCCGTCGACACCGTGTGGATTTAGGTGGAGATTTTGTCATGGGCCGTTCAATTATCCTTAATCTGGTAAAGAATTTCCCACTACAGGACAGGATGCGACTGATCTTCCATCGACTCCGAAATGAATATTATGATGAAGTAATCTCTTCTAAACTCGTCTTTTCTTCCAGGCGCAAGTGCTTCCCAATCCTGCAGTAAGTAAAAAAAAAAAAAAGTTTTCACCAGGCCTAGAGGCATTTAAGGGCTAATCATAACCTTTCTGAACTTAATCGTTAGGTTGCGGAGTTTCCCAAACTGAAGAAATATCCCTGGACACCGAAGAGAATGCAGAGGAATCGGAATTGGGAAGAATCATAGGAGGAACACCCGTTCCCAGTCAGAAAAAGTATCCCTGGATTGCATGGATGGGAGAAGCCGAAAACGTTTTCAACTGTGGAGGGGCCCTCATCAACGATCGATACGTCCTCACCGCTTCCCACTGCGTCGCATCAAAGTATTGTGCAAAATGATTGGATGCGGAACAAAAAAATTATAAATCAACAAATGTCGTACTCTTTCCAATTCCATAGCCCATCACGAACCTACTACGTGAGTTTGGGATCCAAGAAACTTTTTCAATGGCCGGCAGGTGAAGCCATGAAGGTTCGAGCGACGGCCATCATGCATCCTGAGTACGACGAAAAAACATTTGAGAACGACTTGGCCCTCCTGAAACTCCACGTTCCAGTGAACTTCACAACATACCCAAACATTCGTCCCATATGTCTCTCCTCCAATGCCAAGCCGAATCCAGGAACAAGCGTGACAATCGCGGGTTGGGGCCTCACTTCCGCAAGTGAGTTCACGGAGAGGAGATGACAGGGTATTGTATGATTCGCTTTAAGACTATTTCAACCCGTCTGACGATATTTTAGACGGGCTTCCATCGGATCAGTTAATGGAAGCAACACTGAACGTGATCAGGCAAGAGGTCTGCCAGAAATATTTTCCTAGTAAGAACATCACGGACAACTACATCTGTGCGCAGTCGAGTGGAAAAAACACGTGCCAAGTAAGTAAGAAAATAATGTTTGGAAATCTCGGAGAATCGAGAGTGCAATCGCAGTAAATCAATTCTTTAGGGTGATTCTGGAAGCTCTTTGATGCATCGAACTCCGGCTGGATATTACCAGAGCGTTGGCGTCACCTCCTTTGGGAAGGTCGATTGCTTGCCTCAATACGGCGGCGTCTTCGCGAGAACAACGAGTGGGTGCCTTGCGACTTCCCCGAAACGCATTTTTCTATTAAGAAGACCTCTAGGTCATGTGTTTTCCGTTGCAGATTACGTGGAGAATTTCATCAAGATGAACACCGAGGATGCCGAGTGGTGCCTTGCACCCAATGGTGGCCTGCGCCCTCATTCTTCTCGTTTTTTCCACATTTTCTGCCTTTTTCTTTGCCTTCCCGTTCCGTCGTCTTGGAAATGAAGTGGTGCTCATTGACATTTCACTTTTATTGGTTCTGTTCTTTCTCGATTTTCGCAGTTAAATCTAGATGACCGCGCATGTTCATAAGTCATACGAAAAATGCTC